>JANAVB010031260.1:207500-281969 GCA_029216955.1 Iris pallida
CGTATTTAGTTTTTTTGTTTCATCTAACAATTTAATATTTTTGTTATAAATCTACAGGGCATGGTGGTGCTGGAAGGAGAAACGGAGATGAAGAAGAAAAGAAGAAGAAGTTCCGGTTCGCGGTGGACTTCGTCGAGTTCCTCAATCAAGCGGAATTAAACCTCTTATAGAGTTCCTTAATTGGAGTTGATCACGATAACCTTTTGTAATTTTCAAACGGATAGTAGAATCTTCCTCGAGCCCTCCTCAATCAAACGGCTAGTAGAATCTTCCTCGAGCCCTCCTTAATCAAACGGCTAGTAGATTGTTTGCTAGTGTCGAAATTTATTTATCTTTCCATCTTTCTCACTTTTTGTACTTCTCTCTTGCTATATATACAATAGTTTTCTTGTTTTATAGTACTATTATTCATTCTGAAATACATAGAATAGTTTTCTGAAATACAATAGTTTTCTTGTTCTCAAGATGTCTACTCGTGTGGGGGAAAATATAGAAGACATAGAAGATTGGATGCCAAATCCAAATGAAATCTTTATTCCGCGTTTGTTGTGCAAGATTGAAGAACATCTGTCGACGATTTCAGCTGATGTTGCAAAGATAAAAATTAAACAAATGAAGTTATCTCGGCGTTTGGATAAGATTGAAGAATCTCCAGCTTTGAAGGAGGCATCTTCATCTAGAGCATTTAATAATGTGAAGGTGGTTTCCGTTGAATCTTCTTCCGAAGAGGAGGACGTGGAGCTATAGTCTCGTAGTAAAGCATTGGACCGATATCTCGCATTGGACGCTATAGAAGAAGAAGAAACTGACTTTAGCAGTCCTTCTAAAAGAATGCGTAGAAATTTACATCCGGTCACACCATCCAAAAATTTAATAAGGGGTTCAACCTCGAAGCCTAGCAATTGTACTAGTGTTTCTTCGAGATATTACGACTATATTTTTGTAGATGATAGACCTGACGAGTAAGTAATATGGGTTTTGATTTAATTCCAACAGTTTTTTTCTCCTAATTTATTCGTTTCTTTTCTTAGAGAAATAATATCATCTTGCAACAAAACCTATGTGTCTCGGTGGAAGATGAAGACCTTAGCTCCTTTAACGAGAATTACAAATGGGGTATGTATAGATAGTATATTTCTTCTTAGATGTCATCTTTACTTCGATTCCATCGCTGACATTTTTAATGTTTTACTCAGATTGTAAGTATTGTCTCTGCTCTTCTCACCGCGGAGGAACGGAAAAGAACCTCCAATAAAGCTAATGTATGGTTTTTACCAATAAGGATGTCGGTGAGTGAGCATTTTATTCTTCAATGCATATGCATTAACAATTTTCTCGTTTGTTTGTCCTTCGTAATGTATTAATTGATGTGTATGTAGAAAGCCACGTTACCTCAATCCGTCAAAAAGGCTTATGAAGTATGGAAGAAGTTTAAATACTTTCAGGATTACATGGGATCTTTAAGCACTTGTAAAGAGGTATTAATGTATTTATGTTTAATTATTAATCCTAATTTTCTGAAAATTTACTAATTTGTTTTACCTAATTATCCTGATTCAGATATACATACCCATTCATTTGGGCGAACACTATACTCTCTTGCAAGAGTTGTGTTTAAAAACAGGACTGTTGAAATTTAGGACTCACTTGCATCTAAAGATGATCCAATTCAAAGCAGAACAGTTATAAAAGAAATAGTAAGCTCATATTTATCAATTTTTATGAATTGGGTACAAGAATGCGCATTATACTAATACATATTATTTTCTGGTAATTGTAGCTTTCAAATTTGGATATCTTTCTCGAAGAAGAGATTTTGAAGCTGAGAGATGCTAGGTTCAGTTTTTCTACTTTTGCAATAAAACGTCCTTCTTATGTTCCCCGCCAAGGCAATTTAGTTGATTGTGGAATTTTTTTAATTGCATTCATGAAAGACCGATGTAGCCTGGACTACCGTTCTATCGATGTAAGTATGAAAATATGTCGTCAAAAACTTTAACTTTTTAGAGCAATATTTTTGATGTTATGTTTGTTATATGCAGTTTGATGCGGAAAAGGAAAGACGCATAGTTGCTGAATGGATTATAACTTCAGAGCACAATGAAGAGCTAAAAAAGAAGTCCAATATGGTTGAATATGGAAGATGATTTTTTTTCTTCTTCTTTTATATTTAATGTATGGAAAGCCCTAATGTATTATGTTTATTTGTTTTGTTGAGTTGTAATGACATTTTTGCCAAACGGCTTCAATTCTTTTTAATTAAGCAGAAAAGAGTCTTTTGCCCTTCCATCGAATGACATTTTTGCCCTTCTAATTAATTCAAAACACCCCCGAACCCTTTTATTAAAAAAAGAAAAGGAAAAAAGAAAACCGTTTCGGAGCCTCCTCTTCTTCCATACTCCACTCTGTACACAAACCTAGGTCATTCTCCTCCAAAATCTTGAAACCTTCCTCCCCATTCGCAATATTCACACCATGTCGGCATCAGCGGCAGAATCATCACCGGCAGCATTACCAAATAGAGAAGATGCACCAGTTATAGAAAATCCAAAAGCGACAAACGGAGAATAACGGAAACCCTATTCTAAGAAAGTTGCAAAAAAGAAAAAGGAAAAAGTTGCTAAACAAAAAGAAGTGCAAGAAGAAGTGCAAACAGAAGGTATAACTTTCATTTTATGTTCGCAAATTCTGTATATATTTCAAGGAAAATGACATTCTCCGTCATAAAACGCATTTGAATGTTAAATTCTATTCGCCGTTTAATTTGGAACGGATAATGTCATTCTCCGTCTAACTTGAAACGGAGAATGCCGTTCCCAGTGTTAAAATCCATAAGAATGGCCATTCTCCGACCTAATTTTTGGTTTTTTTTTGTTTTGCAGAAAAAAAATCTGTCAGGAATAAGGATTCAAGACTTTTCCGTTCTACCTTCAAGCCAATGCTAAATCTTATGGAGGAGGTCAATCGAGATACTGGCCGTTTACCTGAGCCAGTTATTGGTTCCTTGAAGAATATCGGTTTCTGGAATTTTGTCGAGATTTTCTACCAAAACAGAGTCCACGTCTCCGAAATGGCCAAGGTAACGGAAGGGCTTGAGAATTTAATTGCAAGTTACACAGAAGAAGAAGATGGCGTCGGGTGCTTTGAATTGAGCATCACTGTTAAAATCGTGCCAAGCGTCAAGGATATGGCAGTCATATTCGGTCTACCGCTGAATGAAGAAAGCGTTGATGATGTTTCTTACAGAAGATTGATAAAGGAAAAACAACAGCAGCCCACACCACCAGCATCATTGAGCCTGTGCAGAGATTATTTCACAAGATTGCTGGCTAATACTAAGGGCAAACACTCAGAAGTCACGAATAAGGAAGTGAGAGACAAGTTCTTTGAATTGTTACGACGGCTTCGTGGCGGAGATAACGCTGTTAATCCAGATGATTTGGCCAAGCTAATAATCTTCCACTTGTGCCAAACAGTATTCTTCACAAAGTCTGGCGGTTCAAATTTGCCGTACAGATTCTTGGCCTTGGTAGACAGTGTGGACATCATCAACAGTATATGCTGGCCAAGGTTAATCCTGGCATATGTAATAGATAGCATAAAGAGGAGTAGAAGCAAAACTGAACAGGGGGATTACTCAATGGCTTTCCACAAATTGGAAGGTTGCACAATATACTTCCTCTATTGGTTTGTAGAACATAGTAAATTTGTGGAAAGGAAGTTCGCCCCAATTCCTGATTACCCAAGATTTTTCACATGGAATGGGTACGATATCTCAAACTTCCTCAAGGCCGAATATCACAACAAAATGAGATCGAAGATGATATTGGAAGATCTGGTTATACCTGTTGGGGAAGAAGAAGGGCACAAAGAAGATGAGCCACCTATAGAAGAAGTTGAAAAAGAGGAAGAGAAAGAACACCAAGAAGCAGGTGGGAATAATTTTGATGAACAACGGATACCACCGCATCATGAAATGGGCGCTGTGATGGACGACTCAGCAAAGGATTGGAGGATTTGAGAAGACATCATTCTGATATTCTTGCGCAGAATGAAGAACTGAAAGAAAAGTTGAAAGAGATGGAGGCACAAGGAGCGCAGTTACGTGCAGCCAACTTTGAGAATGCCATACTCAAAGAAAAGCTGAAAGAGCTCCAGGCAGAAGAAGAGCAACAACGTGCAGTCAACGTTGTGATAGAGGGCTCTGTGCATGAACTGGAGGATTTGAGAAGACATCATTCTAATATTCTTGCGCAGAGTGAAGAACTCAAAGAAAAGTTAAAAGAGATGGAGGCACAAGGAGCGCAGTTACATGCAGCCAACCTTGAGAACGAGAAACTCAAAGAAAAGCTGAAAGAGCTCGAGGCACAAGAATCACAACAACGTGCAGTCAACGTGGTGATGGAGGGCTCTGTGCATGAACTGGAGGATTTGAGAAAGCAGAATTCTGTTCTTAAATCAGATCTACATGCACAAGGTAAAATCTTTTCTATTTCAAATTTCTGATTTGTAATCTTCCAGGAGAATGACTATTCTCCGTGTACTATAACACGGAGAATAGTCATTCTCTGTGTTATTTGGAACGGATAAATGCTATTCCCTATCATTTCGATACTGGAAAGGTTATTCTCCGTGTAATTCCAAACGGAGAATTCTATTCTCCTTATTATATTACACGGAGAATGTCATTCTCCGTGTTAGGTTCACATCATACATTTCATTGTTGTTTGTTTTATTTCAGTGCGAACAACCAAACAACTCAGAGAAACAAATGAAAGGCTCGTTGAGGAGAAAAGGGAGCTTCAAAATAAAGTTGAATCGTTTAATATTGAAGCCAATGAAAAGGATTGGAAAATTAAAGATCTCCTAGCCATGGTTGAAGTACTTCAGGATGAGGAGTTACAAGCAGCTGCTGAACCTGCTGCTCCAAGAGAAGTCAGAAGAAGAGGAGGAGGATCGGGAGGAAAGAGGTTAATAAAAAGCAATACAGTTGGAGAGGCTAATAAAAAGCGGAAGGTTAATGCCGCTCCGAAATTCCGGAAAGTCGCCAAAATAGCTGAATTAAAGAAGAACCACGTCATACTAAGGGAATGCGATGAACTCTTACTTTGGAAACATGCGGATGAAGAGCTGAAGAAACAATACATCGAAATCGTAATTCCCATAAAGAATTCTCCAAAGTATGTATTCTGAACACTTTTTTTCGTTCGTTTTTTCTAGACTTTTTTCACAATTATGTAATGAGAATCTATATTTATTAATTTAATGTAAACTAAATTTATGTGCAGTGATATGGTATACGAATTTTTTCCAAAAAAGGGTGAAAATGAAGTTTCAGTCCAGCTGTCGGCAGTAGACATGCAAGACATACTCAACTATGATGACATGGAGGCTGGCATACTGGACATAATAATAAAGAAGATGAGAGAAATTCAAGACAGTAAAAGGTGTGCCCCGTCTAGTTCGAAGGAGGTGCCATTGATCTAGAAAAAAGCCGGCGCCCCAATCACATAAGTGGTCTGCATTCATGACGGCCCACACATTAGTAAGTATTCAAACAGAAAATTCTATATTCATGTGTACACCGATGAAAAATGACAGAAAAAAATTACTCATGATATTGTGTATTGTTTTTGGAAAACAGACCGTCGTTTAACGTGTCAATGAAGAAACCGCAAAACCCGACGCCTGTTAAGACATCCAAACAGTAGTAGACTTCGTCATGGGTTTGGAGGACGACATAGAGTTGTTATTCATCCCACTTTTTAATGCAACCATCAAACACTATACTCTGCTCACATTCAACTTTACCTCCTACGACTGGACACACTACAACTCCTTGAGGCAAACCACGTAAGATACGTACAAGGTGGATGCAGAATTAATGAAAAAAACCTTCGAGCCTATCGTCAGGAGGAAAGTTGATATGATGAGGGAGAGATGCCCGGCGAAGAAGGAGTATGAGAGCAAAGTGCTGAATTGTTCTCTAAATTGCCCATAACAACGGGCACCCAACTGCCTCTTGTACACGGCGTATTATATGAATATGTTGACGACTCCTCCCTTCGAAATACCGGGAGGAAATGACAATGAAACTCACCAGAAGATTACAAAGATGAGGTTGTCATGGGCTAAGGAGTTACTTTCAAGCAAATATGTAAAACGAACCTAGCAATGACATTGTAAAACAACAATATAATTATGATGTAATTGGACAAGGAACTTCTGTCTTTGATAAGCTCTGCTTTTATAATATAATCATTTTTGAATTACATTTACATTATCAAAACCACGAAAAGTTTAACTTTTATTTACATATGAAACAACTCGAACTCATGCGCCAAAAGGGCAGTCATTTTTATAATAAGATCTCCCAAATTCTGTCATTTATTGGCAAAATTTAACAACTCGAAATCATGCGCCAAGCTGCAGTCACTTTTATTGTCATTAATACCAATGAATCTGCCATTTATATGCCATTAATACCAATAAATTCTTCCATTTATATGCCATTTATTCCTAATGAATCTGCCCCTTCGGATTATATTCTCCGTTTTAGTTGGAACGGAGAATGTAATTCTCCGTTTACTTGAAACAGAGAATGTAATTCTCCGTTTACTTGAAACGGAGAATAACTTTTCCGTTTAAATTAAATCGTTTGAGTATTCTATTCACCGTTTATGTCTGCTCTTCTGTCTTTTGTAATAAAATCCTTTTTGAGTTACATTTACATTGTGATAACCACGAAAAGTCTGACTTTTTGAGTTACATGTACATTATGAAAGTCTGAAATACTACATAAAATCCTACTATCAAGAAAAAGTTGAATGTGAGCTGCGTGCGGGCATCGCAGAGCAATGGAACTCCTTGAGGCAAAGGAATTCCTTGAGGCAGTGAGTTCCTTTGCCTCAGTGAGTTCCTTTGCTCGGAGGATGCACGATGAAGTGGCTTGCCTCAAGGAGTCATCCAACGGTTCCTATGCTCTGACGATGCACGATGAATACCATCTACCACACGGACAAGAACTAAAAGACGACAGAGAACAACACTCCTTGACAAATGAAGCTTTCAATTGTATTCCTTGAGGCAAATCACTTCATCGTGCATCGTCAGAGCAATGGAACTCCCTGAACAAAGGAACTCCGTGCATAGTCAGAGCAATGGAACTCCATGAACAAAGGAACTCCGTGCATCATCAGAGCGAATCAAAGTGTGAGCGCAATAAATCCAAACCCACACTCTGTCGGAGCGCTCAGTGCAACAGTAATTCGAGATAATAATGTCAGGTATGCTTGTCCTGCCATGCCGTGTTCAATTATTATTAACAAACCTATTAAATAAATTTATGATTATCAAGTTCATGACAAAAGGCGTAAGGATATAAAATGGGCGTAAAATATCTAATAAAATATCAATATACAGGGCTATAGAAGAGCCAAGCTTAAGGAAAATAAAACCAAAGTAACATGCTGACATAAGACCAAGTCAGCCAAGGCCATACGCTCAGTGCAAAAGTCATACGCTCAGGTCAGGCTACGCTCAAGTCAAGCTACGCTCAGGTAAGCCTACGCTCAGGTAAGCCTACGCTCAGGTAAGCCTACACTCACAAAGGGCAGCGTATGAGGTCCATACGACCCCTTGTCACACAAGTGAGCGTATGCAAGACATACGCTCCAAAAAAGGCAGTGTATGAACTTCATACGACTCCTTGTCACACAAGCGAGCGTATGCGAGTCATATGCCTCCAAAAGGCAGCGTATAGACTCCATACGACTCATGGCTATCCAAGTGAGCGTATGCAAGTCATACGCTCCAAAAAGGCAGCGTATGGACTCCATACGACTCCTTGCCAAGCAAGCGAGCGTATGCGAGTCATACGCCTCCAAAAGGCAGCATATGGACTCCATACGACTCATGGCTATCCAAGTGAGCGTATGCAAGTCATACGCTCCAAAAAGGCAGCGTATGGACTCCATACGACTCCTTGTCAAGCAAGCGAGCGTGTGCGAGTCATACGCTTCCAAAAGGCAGCGTATGGGGTCTACTGCGCTGCGCTAAAGAGCGCACACAGCTCAGTGACGCAAGCTAAAAAGCTCGCGCACTGCTCTCTGTCTTCTCCAAACAGCAGGAACTCCATGGTTGAACCCTAAGCTTCCAAAGTCCATAACTTGGTCAAAACAAGTCCAAATCCAACTTTCCAAAGGTCAAAATTGGGTAGAAGGAAATTCTCTACCACATGGAACCATCAAAACTTGAAAACAAGGGAATTTAATAGATCAAAACCATAAAAATCCAAAAATAACTAAATTCTAGATCTACAAAAATCCAAGCTTCAAAATAGAAAATGACAAGTTCTAATGTGGATTAGAAAGTTGCAAAGAAGAGTTTAGAACAATAAAAATGGTGGGTTTCTTCATGAAGCAAGATTGCACTTGCCTAGGCTAGGGTTTTCTTGGTTGGTGGTGGAGAGTAATGAAGAAGAAAGAAAATAATGAGGAGAGAGAATGGGAAGAGGTTAATAAATGGGGTTGGTTGTGGTAGGTAGGGGGTTCACCCTTGGTTCATGATGAACCAAGGCTAATCAAGCCTAGCCGAACCAACCCAAGCCAACCCAAACCAAGATGAACCATGGCCAATACGAGATAAAATACGTACACGTATTCTTAAATACGTAATACGAACAACAGGCATTACAACTCTATCCACCTTAAAAGAATTCCGTCCTCGGAATTTAATTAAGATGTTAGAGAGACTAGAACAAGCTATACTAATTACATGCAAACTATAACTAGGCAAGCAATCACTCATTCAAGCAAGGAATCGAAGACATGAGGCATAAGGAAGACATTATACCTCATGAGTCAAACAAGTCGGGATACCGCGATCGGATATCTTCCTTACGCTCCCACGTTGACTCCCCTAAAGAGTGATGACCCCAAGCAACTCGGACTAACTTGATAGTCTTGTTCTTGAGGATCTTCTCTCTCCGGTCCAATATAGACACGGGCCTCTCCTCATACGAAAGGTTGGTACCAACAACCAATTCCGAATGATCCAGGATGTGGCTCGGGTCCGGGATATACCGTCGTAATTAGGATACATGGAACACGTCATGCACCTCGCTTAGCGACGGCGGAAGAGCGAGACGATAGGATACATCTCCTACTCGCTCTAGGATATCGAACGGCCCTATATACCTAGGACTAAGCTCTCCCCGTACGCCGAAACGAATGATGCCACGGTTGGGCGAAATCCTCAGGAATACATGATCGTCGACAGAAAACTCGAGAGGGCGCCGATGAGAATCGGCCTAATGACGCTGGCGATCTTGGGCAACTCGAAGATGATCTCTGACCCTTCTGACCACTTCAATGGTCTGAGCAATCAATTTTGGACCAAGCATCTGTCTTTCTCCAACATCATCCCAGGATAGCGGGGATCTACACTTCCTGCCATACAGCGCCTCGAACGGGGCCATCTGGATACTGGCCTGGAAACTATTATTGTACGAGAATTCCACCAGGTGCAAGTGATCTTCCCATGAACCACCGAAGTCAAGTGTGCAAGACCGCAACATGTCTTCAAGAGTCTGGATCGTGCGCTCTGACTGACCATCTGTCTACGGATGATATGCTGAACTGAACTGGAGATGAGTCCCTAAACTCGCCTGCAGGCTACGCCAAAAGTGCGATGTAAATCTGGAATCTCGGTCCGAGGTGATGCTAACTGGCACACCGTGCAATCTGACAATCTGTCTAAGATACATCGCCGCTAGCTGAGCCGTCGACTAACCAACTCTGAATGGAAGAAAGTGAGCCACTTTCGTGAGCCGGTCAACTATAACCCAAATAGCATCTCTACCAGCTGGGGATCTAGGTAATCCAGTCACGAAATCCATAGTCACATGCTCCCACTTCTACTCTGGAATCGGCAAGGACTGAAGCAGTCCTGCCGGTCTCTGATGTTCAGCTTTAACATGTTGGCAAACCAAACACCGAGAGACAAATCGAGCTATCTCCCGCCTCATGCCATTCCACCAGAAATGCTGCCGGATATCACGGTACATCTTCGTACTGCCCGGATGGATAGAATATTGCGAACTATGAGCTTCTACCATGACCTCCTGCCGGATATCTCCGCTGGGTACACAAAGACGCTTACCATGTCGAAGTGTACCATCCTCATGAACGCATAACTCTGGTCTTCGTCCTGCCTCACACTCTGCTCTGAGTTGCTGAAGCTTGGAATCTGCCGACTGCGCCATCCGGATCCTCTCGACTATAGTGGACTGAACTTGCATACTGGCCATCAAGGCCACACTGGAAGGGAGAACAACTTCAATATCCATTTTCTGAAGATCTGCTAACAGCTCTGGTTGCGCTGTTAGAAAATAAGCTCCCGCTCTCCTGCTCAATGCATCCGCAACAACATTGGCCTTTCCAGGATGATACTGTAGGTTGACATCATAATCCACAAGTAGCTCCAGCCATCTCCTCTGACGCATGTTAAGATCTTTCTGGGTGAAAACATATTTCAGGCTCTTATGGTCGGTGAAGATCTCCACCCTATCTCCATACAAATAGTGCCTCCACAACTTGAGTACAAACACCACTGCTGCCAGCTCCAAGTCATGGGTTGGGTAATTCCTCTTATGATCACGAAGTTGCCGTGATGCATAAGCTATTACCTTCCCATGCTGTATTAGAACACATCCTAAACCTTTGCCTGAAGCGTCACAGTATACCGAAAATCCTTCGGTCCCATCAGGAAGCGTGAGAATAGGAGCCGTCATTAAGCCTCGCTTCAACTTTTCAAAAGATTCCTGGCACTCTGCTGTCCAAGCAAACTGTGCATCCTTGCGGGTCAACTGGGTCAGCGGCGCCGAGATCCGAGCGAAGTCCGAAACAAATCGCCGGTAGTAGCCGGCCAATCCAAGAAAACTACGAACCTCTGCAACTGTGCTGGGCACCGGCCATGACTCAATGGCCACGATCTTCTGGGGATCCACTTCTACTCCTCCTCTGGTGATAATATGACCCAAGCACGAAATGCGATCGAGCCAGAACTCGCATTTACTGAACTTGGCATATAACTGGTGCTCCCTGAGTATCTGAAGAACAACCCTGAGATGCTGCTCATGCTCCGCCTCATTCTTGCTGTAGACCAGAATGTCGTCTAGGAATACGATCACAAACTGATCCAAGTAAGGCATGAAAATGCGATTCATGAGGTCCATGAATACTGCCGGTGCATTGGTTGCTCCAAATGGCATAACAAGGAACTCCCAATGTCCATATCTCGATCTGAAAGCTATCTTCGGGATGTCCTGCTCTCTGACTCTGATCTGATGATATCCTGAGCGCAATTCAATCTTCGAGAATACAGCTGCCCCTTTAAGTTGATCAAACAAGTCATCTATCCTCGGGAGAGGGTATCTGTTCTTGATTGTCACTGAGTTCAAGGTACGATAATCTACACATAATCTGGATGTACCATCCTTCTTTTTCACAAGAAGCATCGGGGCTCCCCAAGGCGATCCACTAGTACGAATGAATCCCTTGGTTCTAAGCTCTTCAATCATCTTGTACAAGATCTCCAACTCTGATGGCGCCATCCTGTAGACTCTCTCTGACACCGGGGCTGTCCCGGGAATCAAGTCTATGGTGAACTCAATCTCCCGCTCTGGCGGCATACCTGGAAGCTCTTTTGGAAAAACATCTGGGAACTCATCCACTATCCTGGGCAATTGAACTGCTGCTACTGCCATTCGCAATACTGGAGGAGAAGGCTCAACCTCGCCTCGAGAGAAAGAAAACTCCGGCTCTCCTGGAATGCTAAAAACAACCCTGCCAATGTGGCAGTCTATCCTAGCATACTGGTCCCTCAACCAATCCATCCCTAAGACTACATCATAATCGGCTATCGGGAATTCTATCAATCTAGCGGGAAACTCTCTACTGCTAACTACGATTCGACACGAGGAAAATACTCTATCGACTCCCACAAGTCCGTTACCAGTGAGTATATTGAGCCTTACTGATAACGACTCGGGCTCCAATCCTATCCGTGTCGCGAATCGTGTAGACATAAATGAATGCGATGCACCAGAATCAAATAAAGCTGAAGCTGGAAAGGTATTGACGAGAATAGTACCTGCCACTACCTCACATGGTGTTACTCCTTCTTCTCCCATGGTCAAGTCCAGCACTTGACCATGTCCTCTAGGGGCAGGTCCCCTCTGCTGAAAATTCCTCTACCTGCTCTGGATCAGGGCTTGGGCCTGAGCATACTGCTGCGGTCTCTGCTGCTGGAATTTCTGGGCCTGCGTCAGCAATGGCCTCGGGAGCGGGTACTGTAACTGCTGCTGCTGCTGGACTGGCACTGGTCCTCTAACTGAAGGACCAGAGAAAGCTGATGAACTCCCCCTGTTCGGGCAGTTCCCAACCCTGTGGTCCGGGGCACCACAAACCAAGCACAATCCCTGTGCTCTGTGACACTCTGACACCACATGCCCTGGCTTCCCGCAGTGTGAACATCCCACTGTGGAAGACTGCTTCTGCTTCTGTTGCTGAGGGTGCGTCGGGGTAGAATGCTGAACCGACATCACCGAGGCCTCCCGCCTCAGAGTTCCAATAGTTAAACCTCTAGCTGCCGGGGCTGGAGCTGATGATTGGTGCATCTGACTGTGGGACCGCTTCCTATCTCCAGTCCTATCCACGATCCGCTGGGAGGTGTACTCATGCCTCCTAGCCGCCCTCAATACTGTATCGAACGTCTGGTGTTCGAACTGCTCAACTGCTAGTAAAATCTCCAAATGCAGCCCCTGTTGGAACCGCTGGGCCCTATCAAACTCGGTTGCCACCAAGGTGGGGGCAAACCTACTGAGTCTAGAAAACTCAAATGCATAACCATCGACTGTTCTGCCTCCTTGCTTCAGGTTGGTAAACCTCGTCTGCAAGTCATACCGAGCCACAGCATCAAAATACTTCGTCTGGAATCTCTCTCTGAACACTGCCCAAGCAATGGGTGCCACTAATCCCTCGACCTGCGCCGCCCACCAACTGCGGGCAAGATCTAACAACTGCAGGCGCACTACGGCCACCTTCTTATTTTCTGGAGTCCTGGCTGCTTCTAGAATCACTTCGATATCCTGAAGCCAAGCATCCGCGGCGATCGCATCTTTGCTGCCGTCGAAGAATGGAGGGTTCAGGCGCTTGAAGCTGTTGGCCGCGCTGTTACCCAGATGACCACCCCGGGTCAAAGCATTCGTCACTGCCTGGTGCAAGGCATCTCCACGCCGGTCTTGGGAAGCTATCAAGGTCCTGACGAGTCCTACCAAAGTGCCGTCATCGTGTTCTACTGGTTGAACTGGCTGGACTGGTGGCTCTCCGCCAGAAGGCACGACTCTAGATGCTACTCCGGAATGTTGGGCTTGATCTCCAGGTCGCTGCTGGTCCGCGAGAGGTGCTCCGCCTTGCTGGTCAGTAGGACCACGAACAATGCCACTGAAAAAGATGACATAGGGAACAATAAGGAAGGACCAGGACAGATCAACGATACAAGCATATGATCAGGACAAGAATCCAGGGATTCAGAAAATACGAGCAGAGATCAAGGACGAATACTGATTGACACATCTATTCGGTAAACTCTCACATATCTTGATTTACAACACCTGCATGGGCCACCACTTAAACCATGTCATGCCCCAGAACCAGAATACTGGAGAGCGGAGGCAGACATAGCCAGCTACGTATATGAAATAGAATCCATCTCACTATACGGTCACGACTGTCTAGATACATGAGGGTTTAACTACACGCCAGCAGTCTCCTAAGGTCATGAACAAGCCTACTGTCTCAATCACAAGCAAGCAATAGTAATTACAAGATGTCAGAGCACCAAATATATAATAGCAAGGCATCCCATACATTACATATTGGATGATCATGAAGCTAGTAGTACAAAATGCCAGGACTAGCAAGAGTTCAGTCATACATGATCAACCCTAGGATCTGTCAATCATGTTACAGCCCGTAGGCAGACAGTAAATAAAGATGCAATCGAGATAACACGTGCTCGCCGGCTAAACGCCTCAAAAGAATAATTTTTACAAATAAGTGGGAGGACAAAAAGAAACCCACTTGTTGCCAGGGTTCCGTCTAGTGGTCACCATCTGGCTGGAAGATCGGTGGATCCTCTGGAGCTGCTCCGATATCTGGCCACACAAAACCAGCTGGGTCAGACCCCAGAAAGAGCAAGTGCCACAAAGGAGGCTTCACTTAGAAACTAAAACCAGCATATAGTAAGGAACATTAAAGTTAAATTATCAGAAATAACAACAATAATTGAGTACGAGGAAACCATTCAAGTAGCCAGACTACAACCCTTAAACCAAACAAGGACCGGGGTTGCAATCCTTCACCTGAATGGAAATCCGTCTCAAATACTATGGATAAGTTAATAAGACAATAAACGAAGAGAAGACACAGAACTGCTCCGGGAGCCAGGTTACAACCCTTAAACCAAACAAGGATCGGGGTTGTAACCCTTCGCCTGAACAGAACTGGACTCCTGATCTTTATTGTTAAGGCCATTATAGATAATCATGTTGCTGAAGTAAGATAGAACATGACAAGCATGGCACGAGGTACAAATAAGACAATAACCGAAGGAAAGACACAGAACTGCTCCGGGAGCCAGGTTACAACCCTTAAACCAAATAAAGACCGGGGTTGTAACCCTTCGCCTGAACAGAACTGGTCCCCCGATCGTTATTGTTAAGGCAAGCATCAATAATCGTGTCTTGTCACGATCTTGCACAGGATCAGGATAAGACTAAGCTGGAATAACTTCATCCAATCAATCACGGCCAATCAAAAGTACGGCTTGATACTTTAACTAGCTAGGGTTATCACAGGCCTAGTTACTAGCAAGATGCAATGAGATTATTTCAACAGTCACAAGCCCTACAGACCATCCAAGTTATCCAGGTCGAATGTCCATTTATGAAGGATGTACGACATGACTGTGTGTTGGAAGTGTGCCCTACTCGTCGGTAGGCTACAAGTCCACTTAATGCGCCCAGATAACGGAATTGCCTGTAGCTGGGAATCTCTTCATGTCTACTGAATTATTCTAGTTTATTACTCTTAGTTAATTACAGTAGGTATCCCTGACCGTGGTACTCAGGGATCCCATCCTAGACATGATGCAAGACAATACTGGTTTATTGTGCAAACGCAATCATCCACGGTGTCCAGGTTAGTCATTCTTGTCAGGTCATGTCACGTTAGTCGTCGCAACAGTAATTCGAGATAATAATGTCAGGTATGCTTGTCCTGCCATGCCGTGTTCAATTATTATTAACAAACCTATTAAATAAATTCATGATTATCAAGTTCATGACAAAAGGCGTAAGGATATAAAATGGGCGTAAAATATCTAATAAAATATCAATATACAGGGCTATAGAAGAGCCAAGCTTAAGGAAAATAAAACCAAAGTAACATGCTGACATAAGACCAAGTCAGCCAAGGCCATACGCTCAGTGCAAAAGTCATACGCTCAGGTCAGGCTACGCTCAAGTCAAGCTACGCTCAAGTAAGCCTACGCTCAGGTAAGCCTACACTCATAAAGGGCAGCGTATGAGGTCCATACGACCCCTTGTCACACAAGTGAGCGTATGCAAGACATACGCTCCAAAAAGGCAGCGTATGAACTTCATACGACTCCTTGTCACACAAGTGAGCGTATGCGAGTCATACGCCTCCAAAAGGCAGCGTATGGACTCCATACGACTCATGGCTATCCAAGTGAGCGTATGCAAGTCATATGCTCCAAAAAGGCAGCGTATAGACTCCATACGACTCCTTGTCAAGCAAGCGAGCGTATGCGAGTCATACGCCTCCAAAAGGCAGCGTATGGACTCCATACGACTCATGGCTATCCAAGTGAGCGTATGCAAGTCATACGCTCCAAAAAGGCAGCGTATGGACTCCATACGACTCCTTGTCAAGCAAGCGAGCGTATGCGAGTCATACGCTTCTAAAAGGCAGCGTATGGGGTCTACTGCGCTGCGCTAAAGAGCGCGCACAGCTCAGTGACGCAAGCTAAAAGGCTCGCGCACTGCTCACTGTCTTCTCCAAACAGCAGAAACTCCATGGTTGAACCCTAAGCTTCCAAAGTCCATAACTTGGTCAAAACAAGGCCAAATCCAACTTTCCAAAGGTCAAAATTGGGTAGAAGGAAATTCTCTACCACATGGAACCATCAAAACTTGAAAACAAGGGAATTTAGTAGATCAAAACCATAAAAATCCAAAAATGACTAAATTCTAGATCTATAAAAATCCAAGCTTCAAAATAGAAAATGACAAGTTCTAATGTGGATTAGAAAGTTGCAAAGAAGAGGTTAGAACAATAAAAATGGCGGGTTTCTTCATGAAGCAAGATTGCACTTGCCTAGGCTAGGGTTTTCTTGGTTGGTGGTGGAGAGTAATGAAGAAGAAAGGAAATAATGAGGAGAGAGAATGGAAAGAGGTTAATAAATGGGGTTGGTTGTGGTAGGTAGGAGGTTCACCCTTGGTTCATGATGAACCAAGGCTAATCAAGCCTAGCCGAACCAACCCAAGCCAACGCAAACCAAGATGAACCATGGCCAATACGAGATAAAATACGTACACGTATTCTTAAATATGTAATACGAACAACAGGCATTACACTTAAGTCAATGACGTTTCATTTTATTCCATTTGCTCATTGTCACTATTTCGCTTTCGTACTTTATAATTACGATAATCGTGACCCATTTTTTTACAAAATCTACATATTCTAGCCTTCGGGATAGATTGACTTTCTGTAGGCTGGCTTGATTTCCCTTGAGAAGGCCTTCCTTTTGTTGCTACCGGATTTGGCTCTTTTAAAGCTTCATGCACTCCTTGAACTGCATCAGCTACCATTTGTTCTTCTTCGCCAATATCGGTCACCATTTCTTTCAACTCTATCAGAACAGACGACATCAACTCCGTTCCTCTCTCTTGAACTTTGCTTAATTTTTTACAATAGTATGTAAACAGATTAACTTGTTCATTAATAGCACCATACCTTCTACTCTCAATAATGTCTGGGTGGATGAATCTTCTTTCTGAGCCAGGTCCGGAGAGATAACTCTCTTTGTAATCCTTGAGCCAACGAGATTTTATCAAGTTCTTTGGAATATCTCCAATTTGCAATCTCTTCATTGCTGCAAAAATATGCCTACAAGGAATCCCCTTGGTCTCCATCCACATGTATTCACATTTTATGATGTTGTCGGCCGGAAGAAATGTAACCTTACGGTTGACACTGTTTGGCGACAAATACTTTTGGACAGTGCAAACTTCTGTCTCTCTTACCATGTGATGATGGGGAACAATATATGCATCAGAACGTGTGATTTCCTTCCTTACATCTATAAACACCATTTTAGTGTAAATTGTGGCAAATTTACCTTCTATTACGGCCATGCTAGTTTGATTCACAACTGGTGTTGAGAATTTATCATTGACATGCTTACCCATCTGGCCGTAACGTAAGGCCGCCAAACCGTGGTCACAATTTTGAAAGGCCTTCCAAAGTGGCAGCTTCTCTTTCAAAAACCTTTTCAGAAATGCATTCATAGATTCACATCTATTTGTTGCAGTAGAACCGCCAAAATAATTACCACGTAGGAATGTGTCCGCCCATCGCTCCCTCGTTCTGTACAATGCAGTAGTCCACTCATTGTTTTCTAAATTATAATCTGTTAGCATCTGCTGCTAACGGTTTTCAAATTCTTCGATTGAATGGTACCTGTTTAGAAAACATGGACATTAACTAAAGTTGTGATATTGTAACAACAACATACTTCAAAGTAAAGTAGCAAGTGTGCTATGTACCTTTTAATCAGAAGACTCAGTTTATTGTGAAAACCCTCTCGGTGTATTTTTTGGCAGCATTGTTAAGGATATGCCATGAGCACGTTCGATGAACTACGCTGGGCATTAAATCCTCAATTGCTTTATTCATGGATCTGCAACCATCCGTGAGAACTGTCAATGGTAATTTGCCATTTATACACTCTAGGAATTTTTGCAGAACCCAGGAATAAGTCTCCGCAGTCTCATTGTGGATCATTGTAAACCCAAACACACAAGTCATCGCATGATTGTTTGTACCCACTAGAACCACCAACGGCATTTGACTTCTATTTGTTTTATATGTAGAATCGAATGCTAGTGAATCTCCAAATAGTTTGTAATCGGATCGACAAGAACCGTCAGCCCAAAAGAGATGGGTCAATCTGGAATCTTCGTCTACCTTGTAGTCGTAGAAGAAATCTGGGTCACTGTTCTCCTTTGATTGAAGAAATGTAAGTGTTGTCGAAGCATGAACATCATCGAGTGCTCTACTATCTTGAGCTAGAGCGTTGTATAAATCCTTTCTCGTCCACCCAACATTATCCCAGCCACCTTTCTTCTCGACAAGTAAATTCCATATCTCACCAGTCTCCATCCCTGATTGTTTCATAATCTTAATTTCTTCCAACTCTGCGGGTGTTATATTACGATGGGATCTCAAAAAAGCTGATTCATAATTACTCGCCAGGTTATGGTTGTGATGTACATGAAATTTTTTGACGGACCACATCTTTGTTTTATGGGTGTACCCAATACGAAAAATTGCTTTACAACCACTTCTGCTTTCACTTCTTGGCTCACGAACCCTGTTTGGAGCTTCCTTGTATTTTTTGTGTATGTATCCCGCATTCGAACAACACCAACTACGGATAGTCACCATACCAGATTTGTTTTTCTTTACCTCGTTCTTTCTAATACTGAAACCATATGCTTTTGAATAAATCCGGTAGAATGTTCCTACTTCTTCAATAGAGTTGAACTGTAGGCCAACAATATCTTCTTCTAAGAGCTTGGTTGGATCTTTATTAATGTTGGCAGATTGCAATATTTTTTTCATCGTCGCTGCATCGAAATCCAATAGAGATTCATCGGCGTCCCTAAGAACAGAATAAAACAAAATAAACATGAGAAATAGATGTAAAAATATAATGCATTTCTTAAATCCATTAGAAAGGGTGATGCGAAATAACATTTCGTTGTTTGAGTTGATGTCTTCATCTTGTTCTTTACTGTCTCCTAAGCTAACATCTTCCAAACTTTGATCATCATCCAAATCATCTAACAGTCCTCTTGAAAGGAGGCTTTCTTCATCGACTAAATCTTCCACACGACGATCACTTTCTCCATGTGACGTCGACATTGAAGAAAATAGTGTGTGTTAGAAACCAGCAGAAGAAACGAAGGACAAGAAACAATAGAAGAAGAAAGAGTAATGATATTATCGTACCTCCATATTGACCCTCTATATATAGCCCTCCAATCTGATGTGGCATGTTAAATAAATGAGCTTCTTAGCATTTTCCTAAATTAATAGTGTGTCATCTGACATGACTGATGACATGGCAAATTTTAATCCAAAAAGTTAACAACCCAATTTTCTCCATAATAATTTAACGTTAATATCAAAGTTATTTTAGTGTTAATATTAATTTATGTTAATATTAATGTTAAGGTTAATGTTAATATTAATATTATTGTTAATGTTAACGATAATATTAATATTAATGTTAATGTTAATCTGGAATATTAACTTTAATGTTAATTTTTATTTTTAGTTTTCTTTACAAAAAAATTTGCCACGTCAGCTGCCAGATCAATATGTCACGTCAGCTGCCACGTAAGGATGGACAGTTTGAAAGTGCAATTTGGAGGTACAAAAAACATTATTCAGGAAGAAACAACTTCCAGCAAGGCAACAACACAACCTTTTCGTCTTCATTGTAACTCCGCCACGTGGCCCTCTTTTGATGGCTCATGAAAAATCTTGAGTGATTCTAGGAGCATGCATAATTTTAAGGAAACAACTTCCAACAAAACTTTCTCGTCTTCTGGGTACGTGCCTTATTAAAATGTGTAGCTAATAACGCATGAGGAAGCATGCAACAGCAATCTCCACGTGGCCCTCTTTTGTAGGATAACACATGCAGCAGCATTTAATGCTACGAAACCCTATTGTCTTGTTATGTATTGTGTATCCTATGTGGCATGAGGCAGAGCCGCAGAAGACAATAACTTGCATAGGCGGCTATATTCACAAATGACAAGAAGTTTAAAAAGTCATCTTCAATGCAAAAAAGTATTGACAAGACAATATAAAGTAATTTTTTACGACTTCCAAGACAACCTTTGCTCTTCTAATGATATGGTATCAGTGTTTATTATTAAATTGTGTAGAATAACGCATGCAGAGCATTTAATGCTACGGGACCTGTTGCGTTAAGGAACACAGCATGTGAGAAAGAATCCGAGAGAGATAGAGAGAGAGAAAGAGAGTGTGGGAGATGGAATAAAGAGGAAGGATCGAGCTCGACTAGATTTTAAACTTAAAATTCAATTTTTGGTTATCATTACTAATAACTAGTTGGCACGTACTAGTTTAGACGAACACTAACCGAGCCCCGAGCAACGTGACATCAGCTAGCTAGGTTTCTAATACCGTGGCATTCATGTTAATTTAAACATTTACAATATTATTGAAACTAATATGACTACTAAAATTAAAAATAGTTTTGGATTTAACATTTACTTCAAACTAGTTAAAGTTAAAATTGCATTCTTTTTTATTTAAAATATAATTGGAACTACAATTAATACTAACATTCGCTTGTCCCATAGTTTAAGTCGTATTTCCCTCGATGCTAGGCTTGACGTAGCCCTTGTTTGTCAAGTCGTTGCACGAACACATTAGAAAAGAGTTTTGTTGGGCTATCGAAGTATAGCAAGCACCGTCCCGTGTCACGTGCATTTGTTAAGCAGTAAATGGGTGTGAAGGCCACTGGCAATGTCAAGACATCACGGACTATAGCTGGGTTAGACGACGACCCTTTTGCTGCGGGCCGAATCGGTCCCTTGGCCTAGGAATGGATTGGTTGAAGGAGCAATACACAAGAATAGACTGCCATAGCTGGGTTAGACGACGACCCTTGATTCTCGACAGGTTGTAATATCTAACTATTGTTAGATAGTAGAACTAGACAGCGTTCTACGTCATTTCTGCAATGTAGGCTGGGACGCTGTTACATTATGGAATGCCCTTACTCCGGGTGCGGGTCGTGATAGGGTGCGCAAGAAAGGAACACTGTCGCTATTGATTCGGTCGGGACCGATAGGTCGGGATCGATTGACTCGATCGAACGGGAACGGTTGAATTATGATCCATTCTCTCGCCTGAAGTAAACTCAATGTGAGTGGCTGACCCTCCTTTTCTCGACCCCCTTCCTAGGTAAATTGATAATGTTGTTGCGAATGAAAGGATAAATGCAAGGGCACAAACACGGGAAAAGGATTGAGTTTTCAAAGATAATGTAGGCCATGTCTTAATAAATAAAAGGAAAATATGTCTTCGTACGGTTATGGACAACTTGTCGACAACGTAGTTTCCTCGATCAGCACAGGTTTAGCGGGGACTTGCATCGGAGCTAGCTACTTACGTTGAAAGGACCCCGATTAACAAAGCTATACATCCAGGATGGTTCCAGAGAAGCCATTCCATAACGTGACAGCGTCCCAGCCTACACCGCTGAAACGACGTAGAACGCTGTCTAGTTCTACTATTTAACAACATATATAATATCAAAACCTGTCGAGAACGATCAACTATGAATGGAGGACAAGCAATGTCAATATAATATACTCAATAAGCTATGATATTGTTGCGACCGTCCAGTGTAGGTATTTATGTATGGTATTTATGGTGCACATCATCTTAATTCAACCTAGTAGTTCAAAGGAGGGAATTATGTATGGTATTTATGGTGCACATCATTAGGACGGGTTGCGACCGTCAAGTGTTGTAATAAGCTATGATATCAGTAGGTTTGGGATCCTTCGGATATTGGTCTAGCAACCGGTATCGAAGCGATCATAGTCTTACACATAAGGATGCCAAAGATGAATTACGGTGCGAACCGTCCATGGTCATTGCGTGATGACAGGCCATGGTCATTGCTGCGACAGACCATGGAGAACTTGCATCAGCTAGCTATGGCAGCAGTGGAGAGAGGTGCACCGGCTACAGTTCAGGGAACACCATGACTCCCTAGCAGATCACATATCGCTCTAATAATTTAAATCATATTTTACATTTATTGTCGTATCTTATATTCCAGTTCAGCTTTACTTTTCGTATTTCTCACCATGCTATGTTTCCATTACTCACATGCTCTACCTGCTTTTATACTATACCATAATTTGAGACTAAGTTCTATTTGTAAGAAGGGTTACAACCCCGGTTCTTGTTTGGTCCAAGGGTTGTAACTCGGCTTCAAATGGTTTCCAAGTCGCCTATATCTTTGTCTTGTATTTCATTATAATGTCTCTTATAGTATTTGTCAATTCATATGGAACTGCTGTTGGTGTTTGTACTTGCTCATTTTTCTGACAGGATACCGTTGACCACGTACTCGTGCCCCTAATCAGGGTGCGGGTCGTGACAGAAACACCGTGACCTTCATATAGATAGGGCCGGTGGGCTGAGATTAGCGCTGGGTGCAGGCGCAGGGACTGCCACCCTTATGCATATGTTTAAGTTTACGGTTGGTTGGTTGAGTGAAATGATATGATTTCTTATGTAAAGTTCTAACCTTGCAGGCTAGGCAAAATGGGACATAGATGAGCACGATCACAATATTTATGTTAAGATTATGTCCAACTGTATCTGCCGCAGGGACACGATGGTAGACAAGTTCATGATAGGTTCGGCTCGAGGCTGGATGTAACCACGTAACCACGTACTCGTGCCCCTAATCAGGGTACGGGTCATGACAGAAACACAGTGACCTTCATATAGATAGGGCGTAACCACGTACTCGTGCCCCCAATCAGGGTGGACGTAACCACGTACTCGTGCCCCTAATCAGGGTGCGGGTCGTGACAGAAACACCGTAACCTTCATATAGATAGGGCCGGTGGGCTGAGATTAGCGCTGGGTACAGGCGCAGGGACTGCCACCCTTATGCATATGTTTAAGTTTACGGTTGGTTGGTTGAGTGAAATGATATGATTTCTTATGTAAAGTTCTAACCTTGCAGGCTAGGCGAAATAGGACATAGATGAGCACGATCACAATATTTATGTTAAGATTATGTCCAACTGTATCTGTCGTAGGGACACGGTGGTGGACAAGTTCATGATAGATTCGGCTCGAGGCTGGACGTAACCACATAACCACGTACTCGTGCCCCTAATCAGGGTACGGTTCGTGACAGAAACACCGTAACCTTCATATAGATAGGGCGTAACCACGTACTCGTGCCCCTAATCAGGGTGGACGTAACTACGTACTCGTGCCCCTAATCAGGGTGCGGGTCGTGACAGAAACACCGTGACCTTCATATAGATAGGGCCGGTGGGCTGAGATTAGCGCTGGGTGCAGGCGCAGGGACTGCCACCCTTATGCATATGTTTAAGTTTACGGTTGGTTGGTTGAGTGAAATGATATGATTTCTTATGTAAAGTTCTAACCTTGCAGGCTAGGCAAAATGGGACATAGATGAGGACGATCACAATATTTATGTTAAGATTATGTCCAACTGTATCTGCCGTAGGGACACGGTGGTGGACAAGTTCATGATAGGTTTGGCTCGAGGCTGGACGTAACCACGTACTCGTACCCCTAATCAGGGTGCGGGTCGTGACAGAAACACCGTAACCTTCATATAGATAGGGCCGGTGGGCTGAGATTAGCGCTGGGTGCAGGCGCAGGGACTGCCACCCTTATGCATATGTTTAAGTTTACGATTGGTTGGTTGAGTGAAATGATATGATTTCTTATGTAAAGTTCTAACCTTGCAGGCTAGGCGAAATGGGACATAGATGAGCACGATCACAATGTTTATGTTAAGATTATGTCCAACTGTATCTGCCGCAGGGACACGATGGTGGACAAGTTCATGATAGGTTCGGCTCGAGGCTGGACGTAACCACGTAACCACGTACTCGTGCCCCTAATCAGGGTGCGGGTCATGACAGAAACACCGTGACCTTCATATAGATAGGGCGTAACCACGTACTCGTGCCCCTAATCAGGGTGGACGTAACTACGTACTCGTGCCCCTAATCAGGGTGCGGGTCGTGACAGAAACACCATGACCTTCATATAGATAGGGCCGGTGGGCTGAGATTAGCGCTGGGTGCAGGCGCAGGACCTGCCACCCTTATGCATATGTTTAAGTTTACGGTTGGTTGGTTGAGTGAAATGATATGATTTCTTATGTAAAGTTCTAACCTTGCAGGCTAGGCGAAATGGGACATAGATGAGCACGATCCCAATGTTTATGTTAAGATTATGTCTAACTGTATCTGCCGCAGGGACACGGTGGTGGACAAGTTCAGGATATGTTCGGCTCGAGGCGGGGCTCGGCTTGGACTTCCAGATGCATGGAGTCCTTAGCGTTCAAGAGGAGCTACCGCATTGGCGTTCGGACTTGCGAGATGTTCAGCCAAAGACTACTTGTTGGCTATAAAGAGGCATAATGTATGGAACAATGTACTCCTTTGTGAGCTAGAGAGATCATGAGCGTTGTAGCCAATTGGCATGATGAGTTGGGCTATTCAGAGCCATTGTAACGTTTTTCTTTCGCTGCTTATGTTATCAATTTGAGCTATAAACACTATTGTGAATCTGTTATCTTGCCTTGCACGAGCGCAACTCCAGGCTCGTACGGCATCACGCCCCAGCGATGACGATGATTCTGGTGAAAACTTGATAATGATGAAGACGGTAACTCGGTCGACAAACGTAAGTATCGAGGTATGATCAAAAATTTTTTACAGTAGCATTAATATTAAATCTACATTAGCTTTTCTGTTAATTTAAAATTTATAATATAATTAAAACTAATATTACAAAAATGCTATTTGCTGCCAAAAAATTTGGGTGATACCATCTTCCATTATGTGGCATATGACATGGTTGCTAACATGACAGCTGACATGGCAAAATTTAACAATAAAATTAATATTAAAATAAACATTAATATTAATATTGACATTAACATTAACATTAAAAAATTTGGGTAATTAATTTTTGGGGTTAAAATTTGCCATGTCAGCTGTTATGTCATCTGCCATGTCAGATGCCACATAATGGGAGATGGCATCACCCAAATATATTAGGAGCCCAAACGACTAGTTGCTAATATTAATACAGTGGCATTATCGTTATTTCCCAATAGATTCGTGACTTGTTCGGTCACACCCCTCCACGAGCGGGTTACATACACCCGCGTAAACGAGGGTTAAATAGCCTTTTCCAAAGAAGAGAACCCATCCGACTAGAGAGAAACAAAGGAAAGAAGAAGAAGAACAGTCGCAATGGAGAGGAGCAAGATCAACTGCAGCGGATGGACCGTCATCCCTACCGAGATTCTCTCGATGATACCGGTACTGTCGGGGATGCCGACGGACGAGGTAATGTGCAACGTTGCCCCAGTTTGCCGTTCGTGGTGGAAGGCGCTCAACGGTCCCTTAGACTATTGGTCCAACGTCGACTTGGTACAGTGGTGCCGGAGGACCCAGCAAACCGCTGAGATTAGTTTGACCGTAATGAAGCTCGTGGCTCGCAGTGAGGGACATCTAGGGTCCCTCTCCGCGTACAAGCTCGACGAAGTAGCCTTCTCTTTTGCATGTTTAAGGCCAGTACAAAATTTTATTTGGTCTTATTCTAATACTTTATTTTTTCTATTACAAAATTTTACGTATACTTTTGTTAATTTCTATTGATGTTTTCCCATTTTTATAATACAGTGGGAAATTTCTAAGGGTTATGCACATTCCGAAGTACGACGTGAGTGATGAAACTTTCGTGAGACACTTGGAGTTTCTCCCTGTGCTGGAAGAACTCGACATTAGCTACTGCCTCTACATCACGTTGACTGGAATAATTTCCGTCGAAAATTATTGCCGCCGCCTGGTCAAGCTGAGTAGGAACATATATGCCCCCTCCATCTTACATGCTCAGGAACAGATTCGTGAAGAACATGAAAAACGAGGCGGAGGAAAAGGCCGTGGCTGATTCGATACCGCGTCTCGAGCACCTACATATGGGA
The DNA here is from genome assembly GCA_029216955.1 of Iris pallida. Taxonomy (NCBI): domain Eukaryota; kingdom Viridiplantae; phylum Streptophyta; class Magnoliopsida; order Asparagales; family Iridaceae; genus Iris; species Iris pallida. Next base: position 233,706 of record JANAVB010031260.1, read on the forward strand.
TTCGGTATGTTCAATGGAGACACGCTACGATCTATCATATGCAACTGCAAGGGTCTTCGCCTGCTCGACATACGTGGGTGCTTCAACGTGATCTTCGACGACGAACTCTGGAAAATTTGTTATTCAATTCAGACGTTTAAAAAACCCTTTGATAATGTAATCCAGTACCAGGAGAACCTGTGTACGAGTGGTATAATGATTTAGATACGATCTATCATTCCTGGGGTGAATGGTGAAAACATTAGCATGCATGCATGCATGCATTTCTTTATACTCCCTCCGTCCCAAAAATATAGTCCTATTTCTATTTTCACCAAGATTAAGAAAATCCAATTAATATGTCCAACAAAACAAAATCTCTCCAATTTGCCCCTTATAGAAGTTTTGAATTTTGCTTTTGTACTTATTGTGATCTCTAATTGGGTTAATGAATGCCATTAAATCTCTATTTAGATTTATTTAATGATATCACATTCTACTATGTAAATTAAACTTTGGAGACAATATTTTGGCAAATTTTAGTTTGAATTTTGGAGGCAATATAAACTAAAGTGTCTTTTCAGTATCCATCATTAGAGCTCAAGTATATTTTCAAAATACAACTCTTAAATGCATAGAGAATTGTAGAATTTATCTTGATATAATTGCAGTTTAAATAAGGCTAAAATTGTAAATTACTCCACAAACATCCATTATATAAAAAGAAATGGGCTATAATATGGGACAAACCAAAAAAGAAAGTGAGACTATATTTTTGGGACGGAGGGAGTATATATTTTTCACTAGTCTACATGCAAGATATTTTTTATGAGTTCGATTCTCCATTTTGAGCAAATTTTACTTTTGTCAATACTAATTTTTAACATGATTATTTTTTTTATAAATAAAATGGATTGTGATATAATGACGCCTAAGACGGCTCACTTCTGAGATTTCGACATTTCCCAACACAGATTTTACCATTAATACAACATCTCAGTGTAATCATATCCAAGAGATTTTGCCATTTTCCAACACAGATTTTACCTTATTCAAAATGAATTATCCGTCCTATATGGACCATTCTCCGTCCTACATGTATCATTCTTCGTCCAACATTCCGCATTCTCCGTCCTAATGTACCATTCGCCGTCCTAAATGTACAATTCTCCATCCTAAATGTACCATTCTCCATGTTAGAGGAACGGAGAATGGCCATTAACAGCCAAACAGCCAAACTAATTCATAGCCTTCAAAACCAATTTATATAGATTCAAAACAAAACTAAACAGCCAAACTATTTAAAATTCACAACCCTACAGAACAGTCCTAAATGTACCATTCTCCGTCCTATATGGACCATTCTCCGTCCTACATCTATCATTCTCCGTCCTACATTTACCATTCTCCGTCCTAATATACCATTCGCCGTCCTAAATGTACAATTCTCCGTCCTAAATTTACCATTCTCCGTGTTAGAGGAATGGAGAATGACCATTAACAGCCAAACTAATTCATCTTCACGAGCCTTCAAAACCAATTTATATAGATTCAAAACAAAACTAAACAGCCAAACTATTTAAAATTCACAACCCTACAGAACATTCCTAAATGTACCATTCTCCGTCCTAAATGTACCATTCGACGTCCTAAATGTACAATTTTCCGTCCTACCTCCGTCCTAAATGTACCATTCTCCGTGTTAGAGGAACGGAAAATGGCTATTAACAGTCCCAAAAATTGTTCCATACTAAGTTAAAAGCATATAATAGCACCCAAAAAATGTTAACAATAGAAAAATTCTACAGAACCCAAACACCAGACTCGAACCTAGACCTTCCACGTAAAAGCCAAACAGCACAACCAACTAAGCCTGGAATAAGACATCAATAATGCTAAGTCTACTACCAAATGCTTGCTTACAACACTCTTACAACCTTCACCCATTGATGACATGTGGGCCATGGCCCACATGTCAGCAATGGGTAAAGGTTGTAAGAGTGTTGTAAGCATTTGGTTGTAACTTTAACATTATATCCCAACTTCCAATAAGGAATAAGAAGAGTCGGTTAGGAACGTGTATAAATATACATAGGGGTCCCCATTCATCTGAGTAGGTTGCATATTTAACATGGCTCCAAAAAGATCATCTGGTTGGGAACCATTGCCAGAGCCTTCTTCCAGTCGTCGCCGAGCCTCTTCGCATGGAGCACCCTCTGCGCCGCCTCCGGCCCATGACTGGCTGGCAGCGGCTGAGAACTTTCTAACCTCCTGCGGGTTATCACTGGAGGTCATCGCTCAACCTCTTCATCCGGCGCCAAACTTTGACCTGTTGCCGATCACTCCGGAGGAACGGGATTCTCTGGAGAAGAGGGAAGCGTTTCGCCGCCTGTGCCATAGGGCGGGTGTGCACACCCTGCAGGACTTTGCGGAGATCCTCCGGAAGGCCAGTGGGGGCTAGACCCTTTTTTTCGTTTTTTACAGTTTTTTGTCCTCCTCTTGTATACTTCTCTGGAGAATGTTCCGGCGACGAAGCTGGGATTTAATGAAATATAATATTTTGTTAACTCAATTTGGTTTCGGCTACAATCAAACTTTTACAACCTTCTTACAACTTACACCCATTTGCTAACTATAGCATTGCTCTTTATAATTAACAAATCATGTTGCGTCAAATCAATATATCAGCGACGATATCCCCATCAATGACTTGTTACGTCATAGAATTGATTATGCTGCCAGCGTCAATCTTGCCGTCAAATCCATCTTAAATATGATTACAAAGTAAAATAGAGGACAACATTGAGTGTTTCAATTTTACTCTTTTCAAGTACATAGTCTTCTTATTTTCAAAAATTTAATCAAATATTCGTAAAATGGAAATATTGAGTCTTAAACTTCACATTCTTAAATATGTTGTCAATTTTTTTTAAATAAATATGTTTCCACCACGTTTTTTCTGCCAAATTTTTCAATAATTTATACGGAACACGTGGATATATACTAGTAATAATAGTAATAAATTTAATTTTGGAAAAGAATTTTTTAAAATTAAGGTCTCAAAATCCTAAAGATTTATGTAGCGATTTCACATGGATATATACTAGTAATAATAGTAATAAATTTAATTTTGGAAAGTAGTTTTTTAAATTTAATAGTGATAAATTCGACCGTCTTATACTAGTAATAATAGTAATAAATTTAATTTAAGACTCAAAACTATTCTAATTTTTTCCACTTCCCAAGGTCATATAAGACGGTCGAATTTTCCCTCTTCTTCTCTCAAACCCTCTTCCTTCTCCCAAACCCTCTCCCAAACCCTCTTCTAATCAAAATGCCGTCGAAGAAACAACGACCGTCGCCGAAGGGGAAGGATCCACGAAGGGATGCGATACAGGCCCGAAGGGCAGAACTTGCAAGGGCGACGAAAACCAAGATTATGGTCGCTAGGGCAGAGGCCGAAAGGGCAGCGACGGAAGCAGCGGCGGCGGCAGCGACAATGAAAGCGGAGGCGGCGGCCAAGCCACGTGCAAAAAAGGCTAAAAACACTCATTGCTCGACAAAGACCAGAAAATCTATCTTCGATACAGAGTCGTCGGAAGACTCAACTTATGAAGATCAAAGACGTACTCAAGCGAAGGCTAAGGTGGCAACGGATACAGAGTCATCAGCGTACTCTGTGGATTTTGAATCCTCATCAGAAGAGGAAAATGAAGAGGAAGAGCAATCATCAAATAAGTCCCAGGCTGGAGAGGAGGTAAAAAAATTTAAAGACTCTAAAACTAAGAAGATATACATTAAATATTTCAAGAAAAAGGCTGTTATGCCTGAAAGATCAATTAAGATGGATGATGTCGAAGACGAAGCTTTCCTGGATATATTGAAATTCTATTAATTGGAGAAACTGAACAAATCCTGTCTTGAGAAAATCTCCCAAACAATAGTAAGAGAATTTTACTCAAATCTTCCGGCTGAAATTAAAGAAAAAGAAGAGGATCAACCACTGGTGTTTCTGAGAGGGAAACTGATTAGGGTAAATGCTACTGTCATCAACGAATTTTATGGATTTGATCCAGTTCCTGAGTTTGATATAAAAGATATTGATAATGTTTCCATGACGGATGCAATTCATGAGATTACAGGTGTTTCAATGGGTGCCAAGACCCCTCAAAATGTATACAAAGATCAATTAAAAACTTTGTATAAATTGTTGCATGCCTACGTATCTCAAACACTCAACCCTACTGGACATGAGTTTTCCATCCATCCCGAGAGAGTAAAATTTCTTTATTATATGGGGAAGAAAAAAAGGATGGATATAGGTTCCTACATGTTCAGTAGAATGATGCATCTCGTGGGAAAACTAACTGCAAGGACAGCTCTCCCTTTCGGAGGATTTGTATGCTCGATGGCTAATAAACATTCTGTCCCAAGCTTAGCAAGGGATGTTTATATTAAAAACAAAGGCCCCATGAGAAAACTAACCTTCACTCGAATGTTTGGAAAACGGGCAGCAGCTGCAAGCAAACCATCAACATCTGGAAAACCATCAACTTATGGAATCAAAAACACTAAGGACAGGGTTGATGATCTATACAATTTTGTTGCTGCAAACTTTGAGAATGTCTTCAAAGAGATGAAGACTATATCCGACAACCAGAAATTGATTCTGGATAAGATTATCCAGATAGAGGTTGAATTTGCTGACCAAGAATAAGATTTTCCTTCCCTCGTGAAGAAGGTAAATGGGGCTAGCCCAAAATCTTATGTAAAAATACACACTGTGCACATTAACACTTTAATGCTAGCCATCACTTTGATACTTCTATTTATGTTTCTGAATGTTATTTTTACCTATAAAGTGAGTCAATACTGACTATAATTTTTCTTCATCCGTCCCTCAAGGTGTAGGTGAAGGATATTTTGAGAAAGAAGAAGAAGTAGGAAAAAAAAAGAAACAAGAAGAAGAAGATGGAGACGGCTATGAAGATTCATCTTTTGAGTTTTGAATGTCTCTTATTTCAATGTGGAAGTAATATTTGACTTATAATATTGTTCTGAATATTTGTTGGTCATGGCGGACAAACTAAATTTTGTGTTTGAAATATTGTAAGACTAAACTTTTCGCTTGTACTCAGTGCATAGTTCGTAATTTGTTTTGAAAATGTAATATGGTCTTGAATTTAGAGTAGGTCTGATATTTATTTGGATTATTGTATTGTGAATTATGCAGGTTCTATGTTGAATTACTAACGTGGATTGGGCAGATTACTGTAACGTGAATTATGCAGTTTATTGGACTTGGAATGAAATATACTTAATTTGATTATGATTTTTTGGTTGAAGCGTTTATTTGGTTGGCAGTTGGCCTTCATAGATGATATTGATATTTTGGTGTATTCTTTTGATTTGCAGATGCCCATCACAGATTTCGTGAGTCCTGGGTGCATTGCTAGGGTTTACAGGTGGCCTCATTACGGATGCATTCCTGGGATCACTGAAACTTTATTTGATTGTAATGTGTTTTGCTTTCTGTAAAAAATTATTACATTGATGCCATCAGTATGAATTCGATGCCAGTGCCTGTTCATCCCTTGTTATTGCTGAAGCAAAATTGTAATCCTGCATTCATCCCTTGTTATTGCGGAAACATAATTGTAATCCTGCATGTTCATCCTTTGTTATTGCCATCAGTACATCGATGATCGATGCCAGTGCCTGTTCATCCCTTGTTATTGCTGAAGCAAAATTGTAATCCTGCGTTCATCCCTTGTTATTGCGGAAACATAATTGTAATCCTGCATGTTCATCCTTTGTTATTGCCATCAGTACATCGATGCCATCAGTATGAAGTCGATGCCAGTGTAAGCCATAATGTAATGTAAGAAAAATTCTCTTTGATAGTAGGTTAATTATATTCAAACATTCGCAAGAAATTTTGTTCAGCCATACAGTGGAAGCCTGATAAAATAATATTCGAATTATCTTAAAAATGATTTAATATAAAATGAATGTACTATGGTAAATGATATTAAAAATACTGTAAATATTTGGTGAAAAAAATATGAGATACTTGAACATTTCCAGTCCTAAATGTACCATACTTTGTTAAAAGCACAGAGAGTGTCCGTTCTCCATTTTCAAAGAACGGAGAATGGCCATTCTCCATGTTAAAGTAACGGAGAATGGCCATTCTCCTTGAGCATGGCCATTCTCCGTGTTAAAAACAAAGAGAACAGCCATCCTCCGTCCATTCGCCGTGTGGAAAGCAAAGAGAATGGCCATTCTCCGTCCATTCGTCGTGTTAAAAGCAAAGAGAATGGCCATTCTCCGTCCATTCGTCGTGTTAAAAGCAAAGAGAATGGCCATTCTCCGTGTTAAAAGCAAAGAGAATGGCCATTCACCGTCCAAATAAAATATTCTCTTCGAAAATATTATCATTAGAAAAGTAAAAAAAAATTCGTCCGATCAATAAAGATTTTTTTTAAAAATATGTGACAAGATGATCCGCCTGACCTCAGAAGCAGGTTTCCTCAGTTCACCGCCACCACCGTGACATGTAGCTTTATTAACAAAATATTAAATTATTAGATGAAAAATAAGATTTCTGACAATGGCATGGACAGTAAAATTAGAGCGGCGTCGCTAGTACTTCTTGTTCGAGGAGGTTTCGACTATGTCCGACACGAAGCGAACCGATTCTTCACGGCGCAGCTGGTACTCCTCGTTGTTCTAGGAGGGCTCGACGACGTTCGACGCGATCCGGACCGATTCTTATTTCCATCTTCATCTCTGTTTCTCTTTCCACCACAACCACCAACACCACCACCACGACGACCTGTAACCAAAAAAAATACGAAATATTAAATTGGATAGACTTTTGAGAGAGTAAATATGAGTTAATTTAGGGTGTTCATTAAAAAAATTAAAGTAAAGAATGACCTGCTAAAGCAAGTTACCAACAGGTCAAAAGTCTAAATCAGCATTAAATGATGTTTCTACACTATTATTCAATCCGAACCATTGGATCAACATCCAACGGTCCAGATTTCGAATGTATCGATACATCCATTTCCAGCGGATGTATTATAGAACGACCCATATATATATATATATATATATATATATATATATATATATATATATATATATATATATATATATATGGGAGCGGATCGGGAGCCCCGCCCGTGGAGCCCCGCCGAAGCCCCGCCCCCCCTTAGCCGTTGGATCGCGCGGGCCCCACGCGGGCCCCGCGCGATCCGATGGTGCAGGGGGGGCGGGGCTTCGGTGGGGCTCCGCGGGCGGGGCCTTTGATCCGCTCCCTATATATATATATATATATATATATATATATATATATATATATATAAAATATATATATATATATATATATATATTTATATATATATATATATATATATACATAATATATATATACATATATATATATATATATACATAATATATATATATATATATATATATATATATATATATATATATATATATATATATATATATATATATATATATATATATATATATATATATATATACATAATATATATATGCATAATATATATATTATGTATACATAATATATATATTAAAAAAATATATATATACATAATATATATATATATATACATATATATATATATATATATATATATATATATATATATATATATATATATATATATATATATATATATATATACAAACATATATATAAACATATGAGTAATCATCAAATCTGGAAACTAATAAACCTCAAATCAAACTCAGCAAATCTTAGGAAAATCCTGTACATATATATATATATATATATATATATATATATATATATATATATATATATATATATATATATATATATAATATTATACGTGTAAAATATTATATATAAAATATTATATATATATATGTATATATATATATATATATATATATATATATATATATATATATATATATATATTTTTTTTTTATATATATATATATATATATATATATATATATATATGAACAGGCACTGGCCATATATATATATATATATATATATATATATATATATATATATATATATATATATATATATATATATATAAATATATATATATATATATATATAAAATATATATATATATATATATATATATAAATATATATATATATATATATATATATACACATGAAAAATTGGAGAAAAGGTGGCCCACATGTGTGTCATCACGTGGGGGTGTGAATCGTGTCCACAAAGTGTCAGAATCGTGTCCAATAACCCGTGTCAGGACTCAATTCAAACTGCCAAAAATCTGTGAAGGTTAGGGCTCGTGCGGCCATATCGGGTTCGATAGGACACGACACGCGACACGGTGAGCCCCGTGCTCATGCACCTAGCTAGGTGGGGTCTAGGTCTAGGTAGTCGATACCCTGGCACGTGTCCACGTGGTGTCCATGTGTCACACGAGCAGCGTGTCAGCGGGGGCTGTACGCGCGTGTTCGCGCGGCTTCGTGGGGAGGTGTCGGCCCCCACAGGACACGACACACCCCACCACGTATCACGTGGTAGAGTCCCTGGGTAGCCTAGGTTTAGGGCTACGTGTAGCACACCCTGCCTCGAGTCCACGTGTCCTCGTGTCCGAGTTATGAGTGCGAGTCAGGGCCGATTTTTGCGCGCATGCACGGTCAGCCGAACCCGTGTGGCTTTGATTTCTCTGCGCACACTCCATGAAACCTCATGAAATTTTAGGAGCACGTGGGCATCGGTTGTCCCTATGTGTCCACCAAATTTTGGTGCAAACCGTGTCGTGTCCATCAAGTTATGACACTCGAGCAGCAGGTGTCACTACCACATTTCTAGTATGAGGGTATTTTTGTCATTTTTGGGGTAAATAAAATTTATTAGTATTAATTAGAAATTATGGGAATTTTTAGAAATTATTTTGGATTTATTTGGACTAGTTTGATTTTTGGCCAGTTTTGACTCATGTAGATGAACCTAGGAACTAACCATGGTTAATTGGGCTTGGTTAGGTCAAGTGACCCTAGTCTAACCTAGTGTGACTCAAGTTAGTGGTTAGTGATTCATAGAACTAGAATTAGAAATTTAGAAATCATTTGATTTGGTGAATGGCTTGTGGTTTCACAAGTCATTATGTGACTTAGCTAGATTGGACTCAAACCTAGCTCAACCCTAACCCAAAACCAAGTGGTCAGCCATCCCTAGCTGAACCTAGGGATTCCCCCCCTATTTAATCCCTCCTAGTTTTTAGGGCTAGCCTCTTTTAGGGTTCTAGCTATTTTTCTAGGAGGAAGGTGAGTTCCATCTTTCAAAAATCATAAGAAATCCAAATTAACTCCTTTTCCCTTCAAACCAATTCCATTAGAACCTAAATTTCTCCCCCTTGCTGCTGGAATTTATTGTTGTGCAGGAAAAAGCAATTTGGGGGACTTTGAGGCTTGAGGAAATTCTCCCATTTAAAGACTTTTCTAGTCTTTGTGCATCTAGAGGTATAACCTCCATTTCTCTATTAAATTCCTGTTTAAAATCATGTTAGGGAAGCCCTAGCCCTACCCCTACTGTAGGACAGCCTAAACCTAGGTTTTGGATTCGTTTTGTGTCCGTATCGGACACATATCGACCTTGTATTTTAGGTGTTCGATCAAATGCCTGTGAGAACTCGATTTTGTTGTTTTTGATTTCTGTTTGAATGGGTTGGTAGATCGTGGTGTGCTCTTCAACTTTCATGAAGGGACCCTGGCCTTTTTGTGTCCGTGTCGGGTGCAAACTGGTCTGGACACGCGTGCGTGCACTGGCTTGGGGCTGTGCATTTCCCCTGCTACCCGTGGCCTCGTGCTCGAGGCACAGGCCACGTAGTGAGCTGAGATTTGGTGTGGGGCTTGGGGCAGTGTCTGTCACGACACCCCCCAAGTGGCTTGACCGTTGGTGTCGTGTCGGACACGAAAACCCGTGTGCATGGGGAAGGCCTGTGCGTGTGCACAGTCTGTGTATGTATCTGGATGTGTTGCTCTGTGTAATTCCCTAGTTAAATGTTTTTAATCATGTTTTAAATAATAATTAAGATCCTAATGTATATTATGTAGTGTATGTAGATTGTTTACATATTTTTAGTTGGGTTTTATGTGGATTATTGGTTTCGAATTGGCAATGAACTGTTGTTCCTGATATTACATAGACACCAGTTCACTGTTGGGTGCAAATTGATTCTTCCTGTTTCTGCTATGAATTGTTCAATCAATTTTGATCCCCACACATCATAAAACCAGTTAGATTAATCCTTACATCTGAATATGGATTGTTAGTTGTGTAATTGAGATTTTGGGCAAATGTTAGATTTAATATGCTAACTGTCAATAGAATGTTAATAATTCCTATCTGTTTTAATATAGAACCTGATGATGGGTTATTCACTGATTTAGGTTCTTGTTGAATCCTCATTAATGATCAAGGCCATGTTAAACTAACTATAGGTTAATGTCTGTACAGTCATGACATGTTTTAATGTACTTGTGTTAAGTAATGTAGGTTCGAACTGGTTGATATTGAATGAGTTTCGAAATGTGGGGGACTAGGGAAGTTGTTCCAGATTCAAATGTTGAGACTGAATTAATTCCTATTCCTGATCTCATGAACCATGTTATTCCTGTGTTCTCTTTAGAGTACATGTACACTGCCATGTTGAATGTTTTACTGGGTTGATTGGTTATTTGATTAGGGAATGCCATCCTCCACCGATTAATCTGTAATGGTTTACCTGCCATTGATTTCCTTCCCTTGCTAATTTCCTGTCACATGAATTCACAAATTTCCTGTACACTGTTATGGTTGCATTGTTTCATTTTACACACTTGCACTGTCACTTCCTGAAAGCATGGACACACACACACAGCCTATTTCCTGCACATAGACACTTGTACACTGTAGTTTTGGGACTGTTCAGTGGTTCCTTTCCTTCTCTCCCTTGTTTAATTTGAAATTCCTGTTATTACAACTGAGTTGGGTTGATTTTTCCAGACTTGAATGAAAACTGAGTTTGTAAGTTCATGTATTGATTCCTTTCCTTGTTAGTCCCTGTACAAATGTGGTTCCTGCAACACTCTATGTTCCTGTAACAACCATGTATACCCTTACACACACTGTTAACTGGACTTGCTGTCTTTGGGATTCCTGTTTAGACACACACATTATTGGCACACACATATTGTATGATTCACTATCTCACATACTGTCACACTCTCCTCACATTGCCATGATATGCCCTTTTCCCTATCTATGAAGATACAAATACATTTCTATATGTGAATATGTGAATGGTAGTGTAGGGTGCATAGGAATTTCAATGTGTTGATAACTTATAATGATTGTGGATGATGTGAGAGCTTAGGATGGTTTGTTAGAGCTTAGAATGCTTGTTAGACCTAGTCTAGTTGGACTTAGACTAGTTTGACCATAGTTGACCTAGTTTGACTTCTAGGGTTGACCAAAGTTGACCAAGAGTTGACTTTGGCCTAGATTGACTTAGAATCATATAGAATGCATAGTAGGACTCCATATTATTGTTCTGGACTTGTTGTGACCTGTGCTGTTCTGATTAGGAGCCAGACACCACTCCTTGGACAGTACGTTTCTTGTGGACACTCAGTTACAGGCGAGTACATTCTCTGATCATTTCATATCTTGCTTAGAATTATTTCCTGCAGTAGATTACTTTACTTGTACTGTCACGACAGTCACACGGATTGGTACTATATGGATCCTTTCTTGAGATGTTATCCTTAGGGAGCATCGGATACTACGTGTTCAGTGCGTTTCACTTACATGGCGTATCACTATGCTCTTGGTTCACTTGATTACTTGTGACATGTACCCTCATGATCGCAGAGTCTCTTGAATCCTACACAGTTGGGTAACCCCCAGACTCCCCATTTATGGGACATCCATGTATCCCCCTTCGCGGGCCTTGCATGGAATCATATAACATAACCTGGCTGGATCCTTGTGTATTGATTGGGGGTATGGGGGAGTAGAAGTGGACATGTAAATAATACACCAGTAGTATCTTCATTGAATCATTCCGTAGTGTCTTCATTGAATCATCCCAGGCCATTTACATGTTCATGTTGTACTCTGACTCACTAGTCACTGCTAGTTCTCTATGTATAGTAGATATTCTATTACAGCTCTTCCTGTTTTACATACTGCTTTTCTTTCAGTACCTGTATCTTACTTTACTGCATGTTCATATTTTCTAACCTGCTATGAATTGTTGAGATGTACTGTGCTCGCTCCTGTCCTGACTGGACCTGTTGAAAATATTACAGAGGACGAGGAGGAGGCTGGCCTGGACACCTACTACGGGGCAGCCCTAGATGACACCTGTGAGCTGGACCCTCAGGAGGATCCAGCAGTAGCTGAGGACTTTCCCCCGACTGCCTAGACTAGATAGTTAGGCCTTTATCTATTTGTAGCTGGATCATGTTTTAGCTAGACTCTTTTTCTGGAGATCAGTTTTGTATATATTCTTTTATCTGAGACTTGTACTGCTGGGATTATCTTAGACTATTGTTTATCTATTCATTTCCTTGAGTTCTATTCATATCGTGCTATATCTTCCTTAGTTGTGATTGAGTTTCTATTGCTATGTCACCCCCATTCGGGGAGTATAAACTGTTTAGATAATTACATTGCTAGATGATGTGACCTAGGACAGCGTTCTACCGCCGACACTGCGGCGTAGGCTGGACGTATTCACGTCTCGTGCCCTTACTCTAGGGTGCGGGTCGTGACACGTTTTTAGTGGTGGCCCATGCAGGTCTAGACTATAAGTGTAGTGGTGCTCGAACTAGAGTATCACTGCAGCCTGCTATAGGATATAGGACATTAATTTTAAGATACTCAATCACTTTAGGAAAATTTCTTTTATTGCCATCTAAATCCTTTTGTCAGCTGATCCTTTGAATTATAATTGTCCGCCTTTGTTATTTCGTTTCTTTCTCAGAAATTGATACTCTTGTTTGTCTATCTTCAGGATGGTAGAGACTCGATCACAGCGTGCCGTTCCTGAGGATGCTACAGAGGGGACTGCTACCTCTCAGCCAGCACGGCGAGGCCAGGAGACTGCAGCTCTTGCCACCTCAGCTCGTGTGGAGACCTCGGCAGCCGCAGCAGGGGACATGCACCCACCGGCTCGGAGGCAGGACCCGGTTTTTCCAGAGGATCCTTACCAGCAGCCACCTCCAGGGACGATAGACGCAGTGCAGCTGCTAGCCTTCTTCAGGCAGTATATGGAGGGTCAGCAGGGACAGCAGCAGAGGCAGACGGCAGAGCTCACTCGAGGCATTGAGCTGGCAGTGACAGCAGTGGAGAGGGTCATAGCTCAGCCAGCGGCAGCCCCGCAGCAGCACCAGCCACGGGAGAAAGGCATCCAGGACTTCCAAAAGATGCACCCGAGGGACTTTCGCGGGACAGAGGGGATCCTGTATGCCGATGAGTGGATCGAGCATATGGAGGAGATCTTCAGGCTGGTGGAGATTCCGGCGAGGCTCCAGATAGAGGCTGCAGCCAGCATGATGCAGGACCTGGCCCGCACTTGGTACCAGACAGACCCGAGGGTCGGTACGCCAGGGCAGACTTGGGCAGCTTTCAAGGAGCTGTTCAAGAAGAAGTTCTTTCCAGAGGCAGCTGTAGGAGCCCTCGAGACTCAGTTCGAGGCTCTAGTTCAGGGGAGCCAGTCCGTAGAGGAGTATGCTGGAGAGTTCTGCCGCCTGGGCAGATTTGTGGAGGACCTGTCGGAGGCGACGAAGGCCCGGAGGTTCCGGAAAGGCTTGGTAAAGGAGGTCAAGTCCTACACCAAGAACGCCCGCGGTACTACATTTGAGGAGATACTGGTGGACGCACTAGCTGCAGAGGATGATCTTGAGCTTAGGCTCAAGAGAGGGAGAGACCCAGTTGGGGGTAGTAGCAGCAGCGGAGGCCAGGCCAAGAGGCCTCACTTTCAGTATCAGCAGCCGAGGCAGTTTCAGCCTCAGCCGATTCAGCAGAGACCAGCCCCTCAGCAGCAGCAGCAGAGGCAGCACCAGCAGGGACAGAGGCAGATTGTTACTTGTGCCTATTGCAAGAAGCCCGGGCATGTAGCCAATGAGTGTCGGAGGAGGTTGGGCCAGTGCCTGAAGTGTGGTTCAGCAGACCATCAGATGAGGGAGTGCCGCGTAGTACGAGCAGGCCCAGGAGGAGGAGCCAGGGCTCCAGCAGGACAGCAGCGGGGACCAGCCCTGCCGACGCAGCAGCAGAGGTTTGTCCAGCACCAGCAGCAGGCCAGGGGAGGCCAGCAGGGGCGAGCTTTCGCCATGGCAGCTGAGGATGCGGAGGCCATAGGAGAGCTGATCGCAGGTTCGATTCTTCTCGACTCCAGTCCAGCATTTGCATTGTTTGATTCCGGTGCATCGCATAGCTTCATTTCAGTATCTTTTGCGATTAGACACGGTATCATAGCTGAATCGTTGCCTAGGACTTACAAGATCACGACCGGGGGTGGCATTATCCTCGTACGTGATGTTTGTAAGGGTCGGAGAGTAGTTTTGGGAGGCCGTGAGTTGGAGGTGAGCCTGCTCGTAATGCCATTGCCGAACTACGATATAGTACTAGGCATGGATTGGTTGAGCAGGCACCACGCCAGCATTGATTGCAGAGGGGGTAGAGTTCTGTTCAGAGCGCCGGGAGAGCCAGAGTTCGAGTACTCCAGACGTCAGGCAGAGCAGAGCAGCGGAGTCTTCTGTGGAGTCTCGGTCGAGGAGCAGACGATTCCACACCCCTTGATAGCGGAGTACATGGATGTTTTCCCGGAGGAGTTACCGGGACTGCCACCAGACAGGGACATAGAGTTCTCGATAGACTTGGTTCCAGGAGCGGAGCCTATCTCTCAGCATGTCTATCGGGTGAACAACAGCGAGCTGGTGGAGCTGAAGAAGCAAGTGGATGAGCTACAGGACAAGGGCTTCATCCGCTCGAGTTCGTCGCCATGGGGTGCACCAGTGTTGTTCGTGCCGAAGAAGGATGGGTCAGTACGCATGTGTATTGACTATAGGGCACTCAACAACCTCACGATCAAGAACAGATACCCACTGCCGCGGATCGACGATTTATTTGACCAGTTGAGCGGAGCTCGGGTATTCTCCAAGATTGATCTGAGGTCGGGATATCACCAGGTGAAGGTGAAGGGGGAGGATATTCCCAAGACCGCTTTCAGGACGCGGTATGGACAGTTCGAGTTTTTGGTTATGCCGTTTGGGCTAACCAATGCACCAGCTGTGTTTATGAACCTTATGAACAAGGTGTTCCATCAGTATTTGGATCAGTTTGTAGTAGTGTTTATTGATGATATCTTGATATATTCCAAGACTGAGGAGGAGCACGAGGAGCATCTGCGGATAGTGCTGGAGATTCTCAGGAAGGAGCAGCTTTATGGAAAACTCTCCAAGTGTGAGTTTTTCTTGGACCGGGTGGATTTCTTGGGGCACGTTGTGACTGGAGATGGTATCTCAGTTGACCCCAAGAAGATTGTAGCAGTTGAGGCATGGGCAGCGCCGACTTCAGTTGCAGAGATCAGGAGCTTCCTGGGGCTGGCAGGTTACTACCGGAGATTTGTGCAGGACTTCTCCCGGGTTGCAGAGCCGTTGACACGGTTGACCCGGAAGGATACTGAGTATGTGTGGTCAGAGGAGTGTCAGGCGGCTTTTGATGAGTTGAAGAAGCGGCTGACGACAGCTCCGATTCTGACGTTGCCTTCAGGATCAGGTGGATTCACTATTTATAGTGATGCTTCAGGGAAGGGGCTGGGTTGTGTATTGCAGCAGCATGGGAAGGTAATTGCCTATGCTTCCAGGCAGTTACGCCCCCATGAGAAGAATTATCCTACCCACGACCTGGAGCTGGCAGCAGTGATTTTTGCTTTGAAGCTCTGGAAGCATTATCTGTATGGTGAGCGGGTGGAGATCTTCACAGATCACAAGAGCCTAAAGTATGTGTTCACTCAGAAGGAGTTGAACATGAGACAGCGCAGATGGTTGGAGTTGATGAAGGACTTCGACATTGCACTGCAGTATCATCCCGGGAAGGCCAACGTGGTTGCCGATGCCTTGAGCAGGTATCCGACAGCCATGTGTTTGACCATGGATCGGCATTTGCTTGCCGATTTGGAGAGCCTTGGGATTGAGGTGATCGTGCCGGGAGTGCAGATGCAGCTATGGGGGATGCAGATACAGTCAGACTTGATGGATAGGATCAAGGCGGCTCAGTTTCAGGATGTGGCTTTTCAGAGTATCAGGGAGCATATCAGTATGGGAGTGGGAGATCCTGAGTTCTCACTTGCAGAGGATGGTGCCCTGAGGCACGGTGCCAGGTTATGTGTGCCTAGCGGGGAGCTCAGAGAGCAGGTTATGCAGGAGGCCCACAGATCTCAGTACTCTATACACCCGGGTGCCAACAAGATGTACCGAGATCTGCGGGAGCATGTATGGTGGTCAGGAATGAAGCGGGAGGTGTCCCACTTCGTGGCTAGGTGTTTGATCTGCCAGCAGGTCAAGGCGGAGAGGCAGAGGCCCGGTGGATTGTTGCAGCCGCTGCCCATTCCCGAGTGGAAATGGGAGCATATTACTATGGACTTTGTATCAGGATTGCCGCGTACCCCAGGAGGGAAAGACGCGATTTGGGTCATCGTGGATAGGTTGACCAAATCGGCCCACTTCTTGCCATTCAAGGTGGGCACGTCTACAGAGAGACTGGCAGAGTTGTATATGCGGCAGATAGTCAGGATCCACGGAGTTCCGGTCAGCATCGTCTCAGATCGGGATAGCCGTTTTACTTCCCATTTCTGGAGGAGTCTGCAGACCAGCTTGGGCACTCAGCTCAAGTTTAGTACTGCATACCACCCCCAGACGGACGGACAGTCAGAGCGGACTATTCAGACCCTTGAGGATATGCTGCGGACGTGCGTTCTGGACTTTGGAGGTTCCTGGGAGGATCATCTTCATTTGGTTGAGTTTGCCTATAACAATAGTTTCCAGGCCAGCATCGAGATGTCACCTTTCGAGGCTCTGTACGGGCGTAGGTGCCGTACACCCTTATCCTGGGATGATGTTGGTGAGCGAGCTTTGCTGGGGCCAGAGATGATTGTGGATGCGGCCGAGAAGGTGAAGCTTATCAGGGACAGACTTCGCGTGGCGCAGGACAGACATCGGCACTGGGCCGATAGCCACCGGAGGCCCTTGGAGTTTGAGGTACAGATTAGAGTAGGATTAGATTTAGGTTGTTGTTTTGAATTTTTGATCATGTTTGTTATTCATTTTAATTGAGACCTTGCTTGTGTTTAGGTCGGAGACCAGGTTTTCTTGAGGATATCTCCGACTCGTGGTACGATACGTTTTGGTGGAGGTGGGAAGCTTAGTCCGCGCTTCATCGGCCCTTTCGTTATCAGCGGGAGAGTCGGTGACGTGGCTTACAGGCTAGACTTGCCGCCTGCACTTGTGGGGGTCCACAACGTATTCCATGTATCACAGTTGAGACGGTATGTGGCTGACCCTAGCCATGTGCTCGATCATTCGGAGATAGAGGTTGGGCCTTCTCTCAGCTATCCAGAGCAGCCCGTGGAGATTCTGGATCGACGGAAGAAGGTACTGAGGAACCAAGTGATACCCTTGGTACGCGTCGCATGGAGGCATCATTCTCCAGGAGAGTCTACCTGGGAGCGGGAGGATGAGATGCGCGAGCGGTACCCCTATCTTTTTGGACCTTGAGGTATACTTTCTATCTTTCTCATAAGTTGCGTTTCGCCTTTCAATTTCGAGGACGAAATTCTTTTAAGGAGGGTAGATTTGTCACTACCACATTTCTAGTATGAGGGTATTTTTGTCATTTTTGGGGTAAATAAAATTTATTAGTATTAATTAGAAATTATGGGAATTTTTAGAAATTATTTTGGATTTATTTGGACTAGTTTGATTTTTGGCCAGTTTTGACTCATGTAGATGAACCTAGGAACTAACCATGGTTAATTGGGCTTGGTTAGGTCAAGTGACCCTAGTCTAACCTAGTGTGACTCAAGTTAGTGGTTAGTGATTCATAGAACTAGAATTAGAAATTTAGAAATCATTTGATTTGGTGAATGGCTTGTGGTTTCACAAGTCATTATGTGACTTAGCTAGATTGGACTCAAACCTAGCTCAACCCTAACCCAAAACCAAGTGGTCAGCCATCCCTAGCTGAACCTAGGGATTCCCCCCCTATTTAATCCCTCCTAGTTTTTAGGGCTAGCCTCTTTTAGGGTTCTAGCTATTTTTCTAGGAGGAAGGTGAGTTCCATCTTTCAAAAATCATAAGAAATCCAAATTAACTCCTTTTCCCTTCAAACCAATTCCATTAGAACCTAAATTTCTCCCCCTTGCTGCTGGAATTTATTGTTGTGCAGGAAAAAGCAATTTGGGGGACTTTGAGGCTTGAGGAAATTCTCCCATTTAAAGACTTTTCTAGTCTTTGTGCATCTAGAGGTATAACCTCCATTTCTCTATTAAATTCCTGTTTAAAATCATGTTAGGGAAGCCCTAGCCCTACCCCTACTGTAGGACAGCCTAAACCTAGGTTTTGGATTCGTTTTGTGTCCGTATCGGACACATATCGACCTTGTATTTTAGGTGTTCGATCAAATGCCTGTGAGAACTCGATTTTGTTGTTTTTGATTTCTGTTTGAATGGGTTGGTAGATCGTGGTGTGCTCTTCAACTTTCATGAAGGGACCCTGGCCTTTTTGTGTCCGTGTCGGGTGCAAACTGGTCTGGACACGCGTGCGTGCACTGGCTTGGGGCTGTGCATTTCCCCTGCTACCCGTGGCCTCGTGCTCGAGGCACAGGCCACGTAGTGAGCTGAGATTTGGTGTGGGGCTTGGGGCAGTGTCTGTCACGACACCCCCCAAGTGGCTTGACCGTTGGTGTCGTGTCGGACACGAAAACCCGTGTGCATGGGGAAGGCCTGTGCGTGTGCACAGTCTGTGTATGTATCTGGATGTGTTGCTCTGTGTAATTCCCTAGTTAAATGTTTTTAATCATGTTTTAAATAATAATTAAGATCCTAATGTATATTATGTAGTGCATGTAGATTGTTTACATATTTTTAGTTGGGTTTTATGTGGATTATTGGTTTCGAATTGGCAATGAACTGTTGTTCCTGATATTACATAGACACCAGTTCACTGTTGGGTGCAAATTGATTCTTCCTGTTTCTGCTATGAATTGTTCAATCAATTTTGATCCCCACACATCATAAAACCAGTTAGATTAATCCTTACATCTGAATATGGATTGTTAGTTGTGTAATTGAGATTTTGGGCAAATATTAGATTTAATATGCTAACTGTCAATAGAATGTTAATAATTCCTATCTGTTTTAATATAGAACCTGATGATGGGTTATTCACTGATTTAGGTTCTTGTTGAATCCTCATTAATGATCAAGGCCATGTTAAACTAACTATAGGTTAATGTCTGTACAGTCATGACATGTTTTAATGTACTTGTGTTAAGTAATGTAGGTTCGAACTGGTTGATATTGAATGAGTTTCGAAATGTGGGGGACTAGGGAAGTTGTTCCAGATTCAAATGTTGAGACTGAATTAATTCCTATTCCTGATCTCATGAACCATGTTATTCCTGTGTTCTCTTTAGAGTACATGTACACTGCCATGTTGAATGTTTTACTGGGTTGATTGGTTATTTGATTAGGGAATGCCATCCTCCACCGATTAATCTGTAATGGTTTACCTGCCATTGATTTCCTTCCCTTGCTAATTTCCTGTCACATGAATTCACAAATTTCCTGTACACTGTTATGGTTGCATTGTTTCATTTTACACACTTGCACTGTCACTTCCTGAAAGCATGGACACACACACACAGCCTATTTCCTGCACATAGACACTTGTACACTGTAGTTTTGGGACTGTTCAGTGGTTCCTTTCCTTCTCTCCCTTGTTTAATTTGAAATTCCTGTTATTACAACTGAGTTGGGTTGATTTTTCCAGACTTGAATGAAAACTGAGTTTGTAAGTTCATGTATTGATTCCTTTCCTTGTTAGTCCCTGTACAAATGTGGTTCCTGCAACACTCTATGTTCCTGTAACAACCATGTATACCCTTACACACACTGTTAACTGGACTTGCTGTCTTTGGGATTCCTGTTTAGACACACACATTATTGGCACACACATATTGTATGATTCACTATCTCACATACTGTCACACTCTCCTCACATTGCCATGATATGCCCTTTTCCCTATCTATGAAGATACAAATACATTTCTATATGTGAATATGTGAATGGTAGTGTAGGGTGCATAGGAATTTCAATGTGTTGATAACTTATAATGATTGTGGATGATGTGAGAGCTTAGGATGGTTTGTTAGAGCTTAGAATGCTTGTTAGACCTAGTCTAGTTGGACTTAGACTAGTTTGACCATAGTTGACCTAGTTTGACTTCTAGGGTTGACCAAAGTTGACCAAGAGTTGACTTTGGCCTAGATTGACTTAGAATCATATAGAATGCATAGTAGGACTCCATATTATTGTTCTGGACTTGTTGTGACCTGTGCTGTTCTGATTAGGAGCCAGACACCACTCCTTGGACAGTACGTTTCTTGTGGACACTCAGTTACAGGCGAGTACATTCTCTGATCATTTCATATCTTGCTTAGAATTATTTCCTGCAGTAGATTACTTTACTTGTACTGTCACGACAGTCACACGGATTGGTACTATATGGATCCTTTCTTGAGATGTTATCCTTAGGGAGCATCGGATACTACGTGTTCAGTGCGTTTCACTTACATGGCGTATCACTATGCTCTTGGTTCACTTGATTACTTGTGACATGTACCCTCATGATCGCAGAGTCTCTTGAATCCTACACAGTTGGGTAACCCCCAGACTCCCCATTTATGGGACATCCATGTATCCCCCTTCGCGGGCCTTGCATGGAATCATATAACATAACCTGGCTGGATCCTTGTGTATTGATTGGGGGTATGGGGGAGTAGAAGTGGACATGTAAATAATACACCAGTAGTATCTTCATTGAATCATTCCGTAGTGTCTTCATTGAATCATCCCAGGCCATTTACATGTTCATGTTGTACTCTGACTCACTAGTCACTGCTAGTTCTCTATGTATAGTAGATATTCTATTACAGCTCTTCCTGTTTTACATACTGCTTTTCTTTCAGTACCTGTATCTTACTTTACTGCATGTTCATATTTTCTAACCTGCTATGAATTGTTGAGATGTACTGTGCTCGCTCCTGTCCTGACTGGACCTGTTGAAAATATTACAGAGGACGAGGAGGAGGCTGGCCTGGACACCTACTACGGGGCAGCCCTAGATGACACCTGTGAGCTGGACCCTCAGGAGGATCCAGCAGTAGCTGAGGACTTTCCCCCGACTGCCTAGACTAGATAGTTAGGCCTTTATCTATTTGTAGCTGGATCATGTTTTAGCTAGACTCTTTTTCTGGAGATCAGTTTTGTATATATTCTTTTATCTGAGACTTGTACTGCTGGGATTATCTTAGACTATTGTTTATCTATTCATTTCCTTGAGTTCTATTCATATCGTGCTATATCTTCCTTAGTTGTGATTGAGTTTCTATTGCTATGTCACCCCCATTCGGGGAGTATAAACTGTTTAGATAATTACATTGCTAGATGATGTGACCTAGGACAGCGTTCTACCGCCGACACTGCGGCGTAGGCTGGACGTATTCACGTCTCGTGCCCTTACTCTAGGGTGCGGGTCGTGACAGCAGGATACGTACGGGGGTCTCGTGCACGTGTCCCCGTGTCCGATTTGGACACAAAAATTATGTCAAATCACGATCAGTCTTCACAGAACATGATCCATATATAAACAACAATAAATTCGTGAAATTAGTTTTGAAAAAGATCAACATTTAATTCTATGAGATATTTTATCGAACACGTGTTCCAATATACCGACACGCATCTGATACGCCCATCAAACGGACATAAAATCCTACCAAACTACATCTACAGGTCTAGGGTACCTAGATGCATGCATCTATGAAGAAAAATCAAGATTTAAAGGAGTTTAAAAGCATTTACTTATTGAGAGTCGAAATCTCAATGCAAAAAGCCTCCAAACGTCCCGACGCCGATTTCCTACAGTCCAAAGCCCCCGATTCCTTGCTAGCTAGCCTCCAGCAACTTTTTCTCCTCCCAAGGATCTCAACGAAGCTTGTTTGGTGCAAATCGGATGAGAGATAGTGTCATGACCTGATCCCAAATAATTGGGTCGAACCGGATCATGCCCAGCCTGCACCGTTGTTGAGATGACGGCAGTAAGCTGTTCCATTAGCAGGTAACCACAACAACATCTGTATTTGTCACAACTCAAAATTCGGAAATTTAAAACTTTATTGATCTTTTACAATGAAGTGAAAGCTACAACTTAAACCATTTCCACATACATCAAGAAGAAGAGAAAACTCTAGGTACACAGCTCATCAGTCTCGAAATCCTCGTCTTCTAGTTGGGACCTCGGGAAATATCGCGGAACAAAGCCTCATCAGGGATACCTAAAATGTTGGGTCTCCAGTCAGGAGGGAGCAAAGTACAATTCATGCTAATTTTAAACAGTTAAATAAAAAATAGAATCATGCAGTTCTAAACAGTTTTAAAACAGGTTTGTTACAGTATAAAATAGTGATTTAAACAGGTAATGACATATGACCGGCTTGGGTTTGTTACAGGAGGGTACAGCTTATCCCCGTATGTATGAGGGGTAAGCCAATAGTTACAGTAGTTACAGTAGTTTGGATGTGGTCATACTCATTACACTACTCCTCCAGTCCCCAATAGTTACAGTAGTTACAGTACAGTACTCTCGGAGAGAGTTTTGTGTTTGCATCGTGGTTTAGACATGCAGTAAAGCGATTAAATAGATAACTGTAAACTAACATAAACTATACTTGCCTCAGAAAAATGACTGAAGAGGTGGACGACTCCGAGACGGGAAGTTTAGAGTTGTCCTCGAATTCCTACATTCGAGAGATAGACTCAGCTGTCAGGTTAACCAACTTAGCTATGCTAGTTGTAATCTCTATTTGTGTCCTAGTCCAATTTTAGTTATTTAATTAACTAAACACAAAAGACGCGTTTATTAAGTGCGTTGATTTAATACGAGGGAAAACGATTATTTAACTTTTGAATTGGGGAAAACTCGTCGTTGCCAGTTTATTACGAAAACTTGGTAATTTTTATAAATATAATTATAAAACTAATTTTCTCATTTAGTGAGAAATACGTGACTTTTATTTAATAAAAGACTTGTCAATTTTAGGCGAGAACATACTAATTAGTTTTATACAAAAAATACATTTTAATCATTAAATAGCAAAACTCGAAAACCAGAAAAGACAGGAAATCTAAGCTATTACAGTCACAGACCAGCCAGTTGGGCTTATGCCCATTACAATTTATTTACATAAATTGAAATAAGAATAAACTGCCGTTAGTCCTAACTGAAAATATAGAAATTAAATAAAATAGAAAACAGAAAATAAGTAATAAAAATAGAGATAAATAGTAAGTCTCAGATAATGGTCCGATCCTCATATTTGGCTAATTGCCTCAACGTCCGGGCGGGGCCGGTATCGTTTGCACTTAGCCGGGTCCACTGACCGGTACGGTCGTCACCTAAAAATAAAATATCGAATAAATTCCGAAAATCATTTTAAATTCATTTTGAAAATAATTCAGGATTTACGGAAAAATCGGGCAGCATCGCCTCTGTTTTTTGGTCAACCCAAAAACTGGGAAATTGGCGCCGATAATTCATGCAAGTCCCAAACCAGGGAAAACCCACATTTTATATATATAAACATCCACAGCCAATCCACAGAATAATCGGGACGACCCGAAATGATTTCGGAAGTCCGATTCCAAATCCACAAATCACAGAACGTTCCCGGAAATTTCCAGAAACTAAAACATACCAAATACCATTCCCGAAATATTCCGGGAATGCAAAATAATCCACGGAACCTTTCCGAACGTCCCGAAAAAATACGACGTCGCTAATACCGAATTCCCAAAGGGAACCGGGGACCATTTCATCATCGACAAATAATAATAAAATAACGGGACAGGGGGTTATACCTCGGATTGCTCGGCTAGAGCTCTCAGATGATAAAATAGAAAGAAAATGATAATCCAGAGCAGCGACGTTCCCGAAACAGTGCTGGAAATCAGCGACGTCGTCGACGCAACGTCAAAAATCCAGAGTCTAGGGCACGGCAGAACCAACCAGGGAACTCGCCAAAGGCAGCGAGCTTGGGGCGAGGTCGCCAAAGAGAATCGGCCGGGACAGCGGCTAGGGCACGCTGTCGGGTTTGCCGGAGAGCGCAAAGGGGCGCTGAGGGAGAGGCGCTGTGCTGTCAGCGGGGTGTGGCCGCACGGGGCGTAGGCCAGGGAGCTCGGATCTAGGCGAGACAGCGGGCGGAAGGAAGGTCAGCCGGACCTGGCGCTGTCGGAGCGGACGCGCGCTCGCGGGGGAGCGAGGGCGCCGGCGGAAAGGCCGCGCGGGGGTCGCCGGAGAGCGCTGTGGGCGGCGACAGGGGCGGTCGACCGGAGGGCGGTCGGCCGACGGGGGCACGGTCGGCCGGGGCGTGGCGAGTGGAGAGGGGCACGGGTGAGGGTTTGGGGAGAGTGGGGAGTTTTATGGAAAAAAAATGAGATGGTTAGAGGAGAATGGGGGTTAGCTCTCTCTCTCTCTTGAGAAGAATGAGAGTTCTCTGTGAAGAGAAGAGAATGGAAAGTTGGGTATTATTAAAGGAAAGGGGAGGAAAGAGTCATTCTGTTGGAGAAGAATGGGGGAAGTGGGTGTGTGGTCCAGAGAAATAGGGGGAAGAGTAAAAAAATGGAAATGACTAAGTACGTGTGAGAGAGTGGGGTGAATAAGTCCTACGTGAGTGAGGGGGGTTTGCTGGTCCTACGGGACCAGCTCAAAATAGTTTTTTTTTTATTTTATTTTATAAACCAAGTCACAAATCAGAATTAAGAATGAGAGGAAAGGAATTGGGTTTGGCTCAGGCCTAGGTCTGGGCTCGAACTCGGGTCTGGATCTGAATCCAAAGATCCGTGTTATTTATTATTTTCGAAATTATTTGCACTCCAAAATATTTAATAATAATAATAATAATAATAATAATTTTAGGAATACTAATGATAATAATACTAAAACACTATTTAATAATTAATTACCAAATAATGGGTTTCACAAATAGAGAAAGGGGGCTACTTTGAGGAAGGTGAAAAAATTAGGGTTTGTAAAGGCTTGGTAGCTACAAAATATAAACATATAGAGGGGGGACTGTTTGGCCGACCATGGGCTGCTGCTAGGGTTAGGTTAGGGTTTATGTATGGGCCATAACTCATCTTAAGTCCAATAGGAAGCCCTTTTAGCAAAAGCCCAAAAAGCTATATATTAAAGAGGTTAAAAATGAATTTAAAAGTTTCCTAATTAGGACTAAACCTTACATTCAAATCTAAAATGCTAGTTAAGTCTCTAATCATGGTTAGCTAGGGTTAAACCAACTACTAAAACCAAAAGCACCAATTAAAATATAATAAAATAATCAAAAAGTTTCAAACATCACATAATTACCAAAATACTCCTAATCTAGAAAAGTGGTAGTGACAACTATAGTAGCAAGATATTTTCTATTCATGTTACCATACCCTTGACTCGACTCAGGAATGATTACTTGTTAACCTCCTGTATATTCACTTGAATCAACCGTGTTCACATGATTACTTGTTAACCTCCTGCATATTCACTTGAATCAACCGTGTTCTGTATCGTGCCACCAATCAAGTCATACTCTATATGACAAGCCTTTGAAACCGTAAAAATGTGGCAATAAAATCGTAGGGTTGTGCCTACCATGTCAAGCAAATTGATAATCATTATGTCAACATCAGAACGCTACTTTTGCCCAAGAAGTGGGAGATCAAGTGCCAATTTGAAAATCTAGCGTGATGTGCTTATCTAAGCATTTAACTTCCCATATTTTCTATATTCTATGCAATCTGGCTCGGAGTGGGATTATTTCCTTAACTATGTGGGTACGTCTCTTTTGTTAGATGTCATGCCTCAGTCCCAAAAGTCACATAGCTAGCATGTGACACGGCCAGCTGGTACATACTCAAAATCTATAGAACCCTCAAGTAATGCACGTAAGTTGTCTAGATAGAGTCTAAAAATGGCAAGTCAACTATATCTCAATCCACAGATAATAATCTCAAGTGGGAACCAGTGAATTAATACTAATCAACATTAATACACAGATGCCACATGAATATAAATACAAAAATAGATAATATGTAATAAGGTTGGCTAGACCCTAATACAATCATCTGAACAAGCTCATAACAAAAAGTAAAGCTTGTAAAACTAGGCTATACAACTGAAGATGTTATCATAAAGTAATAAAGATGTGATAAAAATACTACTAGCGATATCTGAATCCTGGAGATACAATCATTTGTCAATCTATCCTTCTATTCTAGCAGTATCAACAAATACCTGAAAGAAAAACCAGCAATAACCTGAAGAGATCACCAGGTCCTCAGGGGACTAGCAAGATACATAAAATATGCTACTAAATAACAGTAAAGAACATACACAAAAAAGGGAATGAAATAACAACAGAGTAAACACAAGTGAGGACACAGTCATAAGAGTAGAACTACTAGACGTAGCTACAAGGTAAAGTCGAGTAAAATCGCAGACGCAAGCTAACGGTCCTATAAAAAGCACCACGGGACGTGCTAACTATCTATATAAAGTCCCTATCGCAGTACGGTGCGTGCTAACGATCAAGAGTGGTCAATAGGTAGGTAATAATAACATTGACAATGATCTAGGAAGCAAGTCCTACATAAAGTCTCTACCTCAATACGATGTGTACTAACGATCGAGGGTGGAAATAGGTAATAGTACATAACAAGGCACTGACACGAATAACTATAAAAGTGTATAAAAAGTAATTGACAGGCATATGATATGGTAAATCATGGAAATAACGCATGACAAGGCATCAAGTATATAATAGGAAAAAAGACATACAAACAGAAATAAAGGAAAGTATGCATGTAAAATAAACTGTATATAGGGCAAGGTATACTTGCCTGGAGTTTTGTCCAATCAGTGTTGAGACTGCAGTACCAGGGTCCAATCAAGTCTAACTCATGCTAATAGTGCTATGGCCCACAGAAACCCTACTAAGCCCAAACAACAACCAAGAATCATCACACGTCATTTATATATGTCTATTAATGACACAATCCTTAATAGGGTTTTACAGACAATGTTGCTTTTCTTATGGCTAACTTTTTGTGAAACTAGATGTGCTTTTACTTAAAAAAAAATTATATATGATTTAAGAATGTCACGCACCGCTCCCGAATAATCGAATACGAGTCGGACACGCCCAGCCTTCGTCGATGGACACGACGAAGTAAGCTGTACAATACTAAGGAAAACTCTAAGATACAAGAAATATAAACCACCACAGCTGCTATACATGTTTCCAGAATCACCACAATCCACAAGTTAATTATACAATATCATTCGGAGACAAATCCGGTAACATGAATAAAAATTATACAATCCTGAAATCCTCAATACAATACATGATAAAATCCTCTAAAAATAAATCTAAGAAAAGACCTAACTATAACTCTGAAATTCTAAGTCCATCCTGAGGTACAACTCTATCCTGGCTTCGGGCTCTGGCCCATGAAGAAGATACAACATCCCCAAGTAAACCTGCAACGATCTTGTCAGAAAAAGAGCAAAGTACAACCCCGACAAGAAACTTTAAACAATGTAAACTGAAGTGCATGAAAAAGAATCACGATATGAACTATGTACGACAGGAATATAAAATGGTAACACAGGAGTAACAACGAAACTATAGTACCAGATCCAGAAACAATGAAACTATTCTATCAGTGTAATATGCATTTGAAATAACTATCAGAGTATGTGACCGGCTGGGTAAACAGTGAACAATGGACAATCAATGGTACGGCTTAGAGTCTCACGTGCACGGTGTGAGACCTAAGCTATTAGTCAATGCCTAACTAAAATAGGATTGGTCTCATATCTGTAGTATTTTCCCACCCCAATGTACAAGTAAGAACAATAAACTATGAACGATGAACAATGAACGATGAACGATGAACAGTAAATAATGAACAATCGTGTCTACAACGTGTCTGTCACGACCCGCACCCGTTTTTTTTTTAAACGGATACAAGACGTGTCCAAGCCAGCCTACGCCGCAGTGTCGACGGTAGAACGCTGTCACGGCCATGAAGATCAACATCACAAATAATACTCATTCACAAAAATTAATTTAATTTACAAAGAGCACAAGTTTTACTTTTACAGAAAACATAAACTCGTACAATTATAGAATGACTACCATTCAACTATCTAGCTAGTCTCTAAGCTCCTGTCTGCAAGTATCCCCGTATCTCCCATGCTAAGTGAATCCACGGCTAACCTGAAAATGTTGGTTTCCAGTCAGGAATGGAACGAGCACAATTTACTGAATGCAATCTCAATAAAGAAAATGACTATAAAATAAAGGTTAGACATCAATCATGAGTTTTGAAAATAAACAGAAAATGCAGAAAATCAATAGTAAATAAGTAGACACAAAATACTTTTTCCAACTGTTCGAAGTACCTTTGATATGTGATCGGTCTCAGGACAATTATGCGACACTGTCTACACTGTCTAAAGTTACACTATCTAAAGTTACACTGTCTAAAGTTATACTGTCTACAGCAAATATTGAAATAAAGAAACATTGTCTACAAATTAATAATCATGATCTATACAGTTTAAATGCAATAATAATTACTGTCTACACTGTCTACTTTGCAATAAATAAATCACTGTCTACACTGTCTACTTTGCAATAATAAATCACTGTCTACACTGTCTACACTGTCTAAGGTCAGATCACACATCGTTGGTACTTCTCATTCCCGACTCAACAATTTATACTAGAAAATAATCACATAACTAATGGCCAATCAATAAAATATAGTGAAAATCAATATCGAAATGCAGACAATAAATTGTACTCGTCTGTGGTCCTCTGCTGGTGAAACCGACAGTCTGAACTACTCAATGTGCCACAATAGTCAAAACTCGTACAACAATCCCCGAAAGCTGAAATAAACATTACCAATGTTTTTAGAATAGTCAAATTAGCTAGGATTGCCTGTCCTTAAGCCCAATTCTGGACACAGGGGCAACACGGTAATTTTGAGCCAAAACGGTGTCTGCCGTTGGACCCGCTTTGCACCGAAAAGCGTGCCAGAGTCAATGGTCTCTAAAGTCGTCAAACTACATGTCTACGGATCCGGTTTTTCGATACGAACCCAACCGTATGTCCAGAGTTGGATTCCGGCTGGCCGTGCACAAAATCACCCGTTGAGTGGGACCGTAGGGCCCGAAAAACGACGTACGATTCAACTGTCTCAGAATTGGACCAAACTTGGCATACAGGACCAAAAAAATGATACGGTTCTGTTGGCGCAAGTTTCGTCTTGATCTGATGAGCGTGCACAATGTAATTGAGAAATTTGCAAAGTGAGCGATACGGCGAATTTTGACGGATACGCATCAAATTCGTCGCGCATACGCGACCAATTTGAATTCCGTCAAAGCCAACACGACCACGAAGCTGTTACGCAGCTTTCAATGTCTATGGTGCGCGACCACGTCTTCCCGATTGGCGTGACGCACGTCGTGTGGAACAATTTCAGTAATTTGAAAACAGATTTTTCATGAACTTTGGGATCCGATTTCTCGGCGCATAATCGATAGAATCGACTTCTGTGAATTAGGTTATAGAGCCCTACATGTTGTCTAACAGTGTGTTCAAATAGAATCTCTAATATGGTACTGGATCTATCGAAAACGATCCTCAAACGTGGATGAATGGGCTGTTATATACCCTGTTTCTGGACAGGTTTTCATCGAACTTGGGTTCGATTTTCTGGGTTATTTAGCGCACTATAATTGAATCTATCTGAAGACATTCGAAGTTGTATAGGTTAGCTACGTACCGCAAAAGATGGTTCCACCGTTGGTCGATCGAGCGCGTCGGGATACTACCGCAAAGTTGGTCGCTGCCAATGCCCTGTGGTTGCTGTTTACAGTCGGCTTCCGTTTCTCCGCTGTCCGCACGGTTTGCTCCGGCTGCTTTTCGGCGACGGTGGCCCACGACGGCGCGTACGCGCGTGTGGGGGGGAGGGGGCGCAGGCGTCGTGGTTTAGGGTTTGCGCGTTAGTTCCCGATCTCTCCATATAACTCTTTATCCAATTTGATATATATATATATATGTATATCAGTTCGTGGTTTGAAAGAAGGGATGGGTTTAATGTTCGGCTGATTGGTTTGTTGCTCGGGCTGGACAGGTCTGGCTTTGGGCCCGCTGCTGTTTTGGTGGTGGGGACCTAATTTCATGGCACGAAAGTGTCCTACATCAGATTCCAACTGCAAGAAGCCGTACTCCCGTATCTAGTGACCAGAAAAATATAACTTAATAAAGATAAGATTGATTTATGAATTCAAAGTTCCAACAGAGTCCTTCCACTGCTTTATCGTTTTAAAGATAGAAACACAGTAAATTTTCAAAGGGAAATTACTTCAAACTTGAGATAACCTCTACCGACAAAACCTAAGAAGCAAAAACACTACAGAATTCTTGCCATGTGCATGTCCTGCCCTTGTCAATCGCTTATTGGCCATGATAGAGACACTCCAAAATACACTAGCACGTACATAATATATTACATATACATACACTTATATATTTATATATTTACACATATACATATCTTCCTATATATATACATATATATATATATACACACCCATTCGTACACAATATATTTTTATGCATACACATCCATACATATACACTATATATTTATATGTACATACTCACATATATATAATATATACACATTCCCTTTTATACGCGTATACTTATATAATCCTCTCTCTATATATATATATATTAACCCATGCAATATTTATTTGACCATGAAATGATATAAACACTTAATATTAAACAACATAGTATAATAATATCCCTAATAATATTGATAATAAAATGATAATAATAGTAACGAAGTTCAATAAATCCACAATGGTGTGTATACCATCATGTACAGTCTAACTGTCCTGAAATGCACAAGGACCCATTTATACGAATATCATTGATTATTAAAATGATCTTATAATATTGAAATTACGAATACTTAAAAAGTATTCATTAAATCATTAAAACGAAAAACAACCCACTCATCAAAATACATCAGCACGCATGTCATCGGACGTCCCGCATGCCTATATGGACTTGGGCTTGTCTTGGATCCTATCTGGACTAATTCGGTACAACTGAGTTCCCTAAAGCTCAATAATATAAATAATAAATAAATAAGTCTTCGGTAAGGGTTAAGTCGCAACTTGGCATGGTTTTCCTAGTTAGGACATCACTATGGCTCGGCCTTCTCTACCAGGGCTAATACACTAGTCAAAGCACGCCTCTGTCCTATCTGTGCCACGATTTCTAATCACCGTGTACTCCAAAACTCCATCATGGCAAAAATCATCTACCGTAATAAATAATTAATAATTATTTATAAAACTCTAAAAATTATTATTTAATTTAAATAAATAAATAAAATATTATCAAAATTTTGGGAAGAGGGATTACAAATCTACCCACCTTAAAAATAATTTCGTCCTCGAAATTCTAATTCGTAACTATTCCTTAAATTCAAAAGAAGCTCTACCATTTTCTTAATCTCCTTGAATCTTAATTCCTCAAAAACAGTTTATATCCTCCTCCTAGCCATTTTGTAACAACGAAATTCCGAAGACTTTCTACTTCTACCCACCTTTGGTCACACTACTCCCTCAAATCTCATGTTAAATTTCTGCCAATAGATATCTACTGCTTATGGCCACTATAAATCTCTCATATCTATCAAATAACCCAAAATCTAACAAACAACAAATTTACACAATTAGCTAAAAAAATTGGTAAATTCTAATAAGCATGACCATTTGTCACTCTACAATAGGAAGATCAGGAAGATAAGAAAAAATAATCGAGAGCGAATATAAAGCTTCCAGAGCGGTAGAGGATATCTAATGATGTAGACAGAAAAAGTCTATAAACTATTGACCTATTTGCTAGATTGGGCTACTCTAGTCCAGTTACCTGCTAAATCAAGAACCCTTCGTTTCTTAGAGGGGCTTGGAATCAGTACAATACGAAAGTTCTATCTTCGAAATTCTGAACAGGTTTCATAATAGAACGAAAATTAGAGAAATCAAGATTGTGATCTATCCCGTGGTTATTTAAACACGAACAAGGGATATAAATGCAATACAATATCGTATCGTGACTCCTAGGTAGACGGGATAAGGATTACGAATGACTTCACATTCTATGAGAGGGAGACTACGTAATGGGTATAGGGACCTATCTTAAATAGTCCAATTTTATAGTCAACTATGGTGGTATGCATGGATGGGTTTAACTAGATCTAAATGGGTTCTCCGATTTGACACCAATCGTTGGTTGGATGAACCCTGGATTTCAATCTATCTGGACTGAACAAGGTTCCAACGATAAACTATTTGTTTACTAGGTTAGGGCAACCTAGAATAGTTTTCCACCCAAGTAGTTGAGCTTGTTGGACAGTCGGATTGGTTAAATAGTTCTTGTAAGCCCTGAAGATGCGCCTTCCGTGACCTTTATGTTTAAGTAGCATGAGAAGACACAATTAAATGGCACATGTGCGTAGTGGGCTTCCAGTCGATCACAACCATATATTGGGTCAGATAAATTGAGTCAGAGTTGAAACTCTAGTGAAAGTCGAAAAGCATACCGGTATTATGGTAAGGGTTATAACTCGTCCTTCCGTCTTGAAAGTCGTACCAAAAAATAGAGTATAAGGGGACATGTTTGAGTGGGACATGATATACCTAGATGAAGGTGGACTCGTCTAGATATTGCATATGTAATTTGTTGGAAGGTAACAGCTGGTCTCGTGCTCCGAGTATTAATGACACGGCCGGGGACACAAAATGATCTAAAAGAAATGTGGGAGTCCAAGGGCACTAATCATCATCCTAAAGGAAGTTATTCTAATCACTCTGTAATTCTGGTATATCCTAAAATTTTTAGAGGGCTTACAGTCTACCCACCTTAAAAATAGGACATGGTCTTAGGAATATTGAGGTTAGAGGGTTCCCAAACTCCGGATACTGTACCTCGACTCTTTGCTAATAGGGAATAAGGCACGACATAACGAAATATGGTAGATATAATCAAGTCAAGGATCGTTCCTCAATAAATGGAAAAACGAGTGTGTAAAATGACACATGGTTGATAAAATAAAATGATATGTTCGACCACAGTATACATGAGTTGTAGTGATCATGCATTGTTGTTGACAACTGATAGATCATAATATGACAGGGTATTTAAGCTATGGTATTGGCTAAGCTAGTGACTGGGGTGTTCCAACACTGGTTAGGTCTTAAATAATAAATTTACATAACTAGAGCAATATTTGTTGGAAACCAATCTCGGGATGAGTGTCACGGTAAATGATTACCCTATTGTCCACTCATCTCATGGCTAACTGTGGCTTTGGTCGAGGAAGGGTTGAGTCAAGGCTTAAGGGTTGTTAGTTAGAGCAAGCTTCAGGCAGAGGCTCACAATATTTGGTTTCTTGAAAAGTGATAGTCTCCTAGGTTGGCAGTTGACTAAGAGTAAAACCCTAATCATTTTCGAATTCAGATGGCTGGAAAGTCACAATAGTAGTTTGAGGGTCGAGAGGAGAATGAGTAACTCAAGGCAAGGCTCTAGTCACATGGCTTGCGTATATCACTATCATAGCCATGGAGATACTATGTGTCTACCTACCAGTTACGAGTTTTCGTCTTTCTAACCCGTGAAAGACAAAACAATAAAGAGTTCAAGAGAGATGTCACTGAATACAATTACGTGATTCAAAGACGAATGTATAATTCAAAAGGAATTGTCAAGCAGTCGTGGATGAGACCCTAGAGACATCTACATCTCAATCCACGTAGGATAATTAAATGAAGTGCGAACCAAATGCATCATGGTTGATCAGACCATAATACACTAATTCTGATTAGACAATATGTTAGTGGGCGTCCCCAATAAACATATGTCTTGAATCAAGCTCGATAAAAGAGTGAGCTTGCAAAACTAAGCTGTAAAAGCAGTGTTTGTTAAGATAGTCGAATACAATTATGTAAGATTTTTAAAAGAAGGCACAAGTGGTTCGAGTTTTGTGAGAATCAACCCTACCCGGTGTTCTTGCTTATACGGTCTTCCTACTATCTTCTTATCCGTAAGGACTCGGTCGACTAATGGGTTATGACCTCTAACTTCTGTATTCTAGGTAAACCTATTAGTGTCAATCAATTTCCTCGTCAGTAAGTCACAAGGACTACAGAATGCTAGGTCGGAAGACATGCTACCCAACCTCACAGAACTTCCACTACTATTAGCTTCGGATCTTATAGAACATACAGGGTACCGTCCTATCCTTTATAGTATCCCAAACTTGTAATCACGTCTAAAATCATTTTACTGAGGATTATGCCTCGTCTGTATACTCGGGTTGTGGTAAACCCTTGGTTTCGTAACTCAACCTGATACAAAATCGAACACTTCTTAACTCTATCCAATATTGGCTCAAGGGTATCTACAATCAAGAGAGGACCACTAGCCATAGTTTTGGCAATATCCCATCACCTATATTTTCTTAAACAAAATCCAACTCTAGGGGTCGTGTCTCGCCAGTGCGCTGCTGGCTGCAGTGAATCCCTAGTCTCCAAAATTTAAATAAATGGCGACAGTGCGCTGCTGTCCTGCCAGTATGAGTTAACTAACATTATCGTAACTATATCTGTAAAAATATCCCTGAGCTTTTAGAGAATCGAACAAGTTGACCATGTACTAGAGCGTAGGCATTTGTCCTATCAATCACAACCTTTAAAATAAAGGATTGAATAGGAAAGAAATATCTGGGGACAAAAGAAGTGCAATATTCTAATATCTACTCCATGTGTATTCAAACCACAGAGAAAACTTTTGGATCGAAACTAACTTGAGGTTCGTATGGGTATAACAATAATCAGAAATTGTATAAAATAGTACTTTTTAGGGCAAAATAGGAACTCCATAGGCAATTTGGACTAAGATGTTAGGATGATATCTAAAGAGGCAACGAGGAGGAATTGAATAATTTATCTAGGTGAGATCATCAATTCCAGGAAGCTCTGCCGCTCCAAGTGAATAATCCATCTACATTGGGCCATATCTTAGTATACCTAGGGGGATTTGACAAACTATCAAAATTAATATCCTTCATCCTAAATTGCATGTCCTAGACTACCCATCGGCAAATTTGTATAAGGGACTCCTAGTCCTAGTCATTCTCTTAAATTAAATTAATTTCTAATTCGTGAATGAGCATTTCAAGTCGCAGGCTCGCAATAGTACGACTAACTTAAGTACTATCACAAGTTCGCATGATTTGCGAAGACTGACCTGCATGGGCCACCACAAAAACTTGTCATGACCCGCGCCCATTTTTTTTTTAAAACGGATACAAGACGTGTCCAAGCCAGCCTACGCCGCAGTGTCGACGGTAGAACGCTGTCACGGCCATGAAGATCAACATCACAAATAATACTCATTCACAAAAATTAATTTAATTTACAAAGAGCACAAGTTTTACTTTTGCAGAAAACATAAACTCGTACAATTATAGAATGACTACCATTCAACTATCTAGCTAGTCTCTAAGCTCCTGTCTGCAAGTATCCCCGTATCTCCCATGCTAAGTGAATCCACGGCTAACCTGAAAATATTGGTTTCCAGTCAGGAATGGAACGAGCACAATTCACTGAATGCAATCTCATTAAAGAAAATGACTATAAAACAAAGGTTAGACATCAATCATGAGTTTTAAAAATAAACAGGAAATGCAGAAAACCAATAGTAAATAAGTAGACACAAAATACTTTTCCCAACTGTTCGAAGTACCTTTGATATGTGATCGGTCTCAAGACAATTATGCGACACTGTCTACACTGTCTAAAGTTACACTGTCTAAAGTTACACTGTCTACAGCAAATATTGAAATAAAGAAACATTGTCTACAAATTAATAATCATGATCTATATAGTTTAAATGCAATAATAATCATTGTCTACACTGTCTACTTTGCAATAAATAAATCACTGTCTATACTGTCTACTTTGCAATAATAAATCACTGTCTACACTGTCTACACTGTCTAAGGTCAGATCACACATCGTTGGTACTTCTCATTCCCGACTCAACAATTTATACTAGAAAATAATCACATAACTAATGGCCAATCAATAAAATATAGTGAAAATCAATATCGAAATGCAGACAATAATCTGTACTCGCCTGTGGTCCCCTGCTGGTGAAACCGACAGTCTGAACTACTCAATGTGCCACAATAGTCAAAACCCGTACAACAGTCCCCGAAAACTGAAATAAACATTACCAATGTTTTCAGAATAGTCAAATTAGCTAGGATTGCCTGTCCTTAAGTCCAATTCTGGACACAGGGGCAAAATGATAATTTTGGGCAAAACGGTGTCCGCCGTTGGATCCGCTTTGCACCGAAAAGCGTGCCAGAGTCAATGGTCTCTAAAGTCGTCAAACTACATGTCTACGGATCCGGTTTTCCGATATGAACCCAACCGTATGTCCAGAGTTGGATTCCGGCTGGCCGTGGACAAAATCGCCCGTTGAGTGGGACCGTGGGGCCCGTAAAACGACGTACGATTCAACTGTCTCAGAATTGGACCAAACTTGGCATACAGGACCAGAAAAACGATACGGTTCTGTTGGCGCAAGTTTCGTCTCGATCTGACGAGCATGAACAAAGTAATTGAGAAATTTGCAAAGTGCGCGATACGGTGAATTTTGACGGATACGCATCAAATTCGTCGCGCACACGCGACCAATTTGAATTCCGTCAAAGCCAACACGACCACGAAGCTGTTACGCAGCTTTCAATGTCTACGGTGCGCGACCATGTCGTCCCGATTGGCATGACGCACGTCGTGTGGAACAATTTCAATATTTTGAAAACAGATTTTTTATGAACTTTGGGATCCGATTTCTCGGCGCGTAATCGATAGAATCGACTTCTGTGAATTGGGTTATGGAGCCCTACATGTTGTCTAACAGTGTGTTCAAATAGAATCTCTAATATGGTACTGGATCTATCGAAAATGATCCTCAAACGTGGATGAATGGGCTGTTATATACCCTGTTTCTGGACAGGTTTTCATCGAACTTGGGTTCGATTTTCTGGGTTATTTAGCGCACTATAATTGAATCTATCTGAAGACATTCGAAGTTGTATAGGTTAGCTACGTACCGCAAAAGACGGTTCCACCGTTGGTCGATCGAGCGCGTCGGGATACTACCGCAAAGTTGGTCGCTGCCAATGCCCTGTGGTTGCTGTTTACAGTCGGCTTCCGTTTCTCCGCTATCCGTACGGTTTGCTCCGGCTGCTTTCCGACAACGGTGGGCCACGACGGCGCGTACGCGCGTGTGGGGGGAGGGGGCGCAGGCATCGTGGTTTAGGGTTTGCGCGTTAGTTCCCGATCTCTCCATATAACTCTTTATCCAATTTGATATATATATATATATGTATATCAGTTCGCGGTTTGAAAGAAGGGATGGGTTTAATGTTCGGCTGATTGGTTTGTTGCTCGGGCTGGACAGGTCTGGCTTTGGTCCCGCTGCTGTTTTGGTGGTGGGGACCTAATTTCATGGCACGAAAGTGTCCTACATCAGATTCCAACTGCAAGAAGCCGTACTCCCGTATCTAGTGACCAGAAAAATATAACTTAATAAACATAAGAATGTTTTATGAATTCAAAGTTCCAACAGAGTCCTTCCACTGCTTTATCGTTTTAAAGATAGAAACACAGTAAATTTTCAAAGGGAAATTACTTCAAACTTGAGATAACCTCTACCGACAAAAC
Source organism: Iris pallida (assembly GCA_029216955.1). Classification (NCBI taxonomy): domain Eukaryota; kingdom Viridiplantae; phylum Streptophyta; class Magnoliopsida; order Asparagales; family Iridaceae; genus Iris; species Iris pallida. The sequence goes on from JANAVB010031260.1 coordinate 271,957, forward strand.
CTAAGAAGCAGAAACACTACAGAATTCTTGCCATGTGCATGTCCTGTCCTTGTCAATCGCTTATTGGCCATGATAGAGACACTCCAAAATACACTAGCACGTATATAATATATTACATATACATACACTTATATATTTATATATTTACACATACACATATCTTCTTATATATATATATATATATATATATATATATATATATATATATATATATATATATATATATATATACACACCCATTCGTATATAATATATTTTTATGCATACACATCCATACATATACACTATATATTTATATGTACATACTCACATATATATAATATATACACATTCCCTTTTATACGCGTATACTTATATAATCCTCTCTCTCTATATATATATTAACCCATACAACATTTATTTGACCATGAAATGATATAACCACTTAATATTAAACAACATAGTATAATAATATCCCTAATAATATTGATAATAAAATGATAATAATAGTAACGAAGTTCAATAAATCCACAATGGTGTGTATACCATCATGTACAGTCTAACTGTCCTGAAATGCACAAGGACCCATTTATACGAATATCATTGATTATTAAAATGATCTTATAATATTGAAATTACGAATACTTAAAAAGTATTCATTAAATCATTAAAACGGAAAATAACCCACTCATCAAAATACATCAGCACGCATGTCATCGGACGTCCCGCATGCCTATATGGACTTGGGCTTGTCTTGGGTCCTATTTGGACTAATTCGGTACAACTGAGTTCCCTAAAGCTCAATAATATATATAATAAATAAATAAGTCTTTCGTAAGGGTTAAATCGCAACTTGGCATGGTTTTCCTAGTTAGGACATTACTATGGCTCGGCCTTCTCTACCAGGGCTAATACACTAGTCAAAGCACGCCTCTGCCCTATCTGTGCCACGATTTCTAATCACCGTGTACTCCAAAACTCCATCATGGCAAAAATCATCTACCGTAATAAATAACTAAATAATTATTTATAAAACTCTAAAAATTATTATTTAATTTAAATAAATAAATAAAATATTATCAAAATTTCGGGAAGAGGGATTACAGTGTCAACATGAGAACATGAAGCAAGATAGAAAATACAGAGTAAAGAGTTCGAGCCGGTGTACTTGCCTTGCTCTTCAAACCAATGAGTCTCAACGTCCACCTAGAATTTTGTACAAGTTGGTTAGATTCTAAAATGTCAATCTAGTTAATATCACTTAACTAACCAATCACTATGTAAATTAGCCAACTCTACTTCTACTGGCTAGCAAGGAAACCTAGTAAAATATTATTTAGATAATACTATTATTATAAAAAAATAGTTAAAAAGGTTTTTATAGCAAAATAAGCTTTATATAACTTAGCAATACCACAAAACATTGAGAGGTTACACTAATTATCCTAATTATCAAAGTAAAGTTTAGAAACTATTTATTTGAAATATATTGTTAGCTAAATTTGACTAACTAATCTTTAACAAGCTAAATCACTATGTAACATATAAATTATGGCTAACTATATATATTAAATAGAAATTGTTTAGAAAATATAAATACATCTATATACTAACTTTCATTCAAAATAATTCCCCAAACCGTATTTTAACAAAATTATTATAAAGTATTACTAGTAGAAATATTTTGACCATACTTAGAAAAATCATTTATCCAAATAATAGTTAGTTAAAAACAACACCTACAAGATTTAAAATATTAAGAATTGTTTTCCTAGCAATCTATACTTATAAGTTTATTGGTCAAAACATGATTTAAAGTAATTTTGTATATTTAATATTTAAAAATATTAAAAATTATAGTAACATGCTGGCACTAGCAAGGTACTTAAAGTAAAATATTTAAACACTAAATACATAACCATTAAGACATGAATAACGAATCTATTCATTATATACAATTTAGTATCACTAATATTGCAAAGTCTATTTATCACTAGGTTACTAATTACATACATTAGAAGATAAGCCCGGCCCAGTCCAAATGGCATACTTACACACAAATTTATACTAAATTTAAATACATTGGGTTCTGGTCCAACCTGGTATCAAATATCAAGAATTGGTTAAGGAAAAATGGTTCAATATATTAGAAACCACAGCTCAGTCTATTCTCTCAAATGATCCAGCCCACAGAAAATGAAGTGACTATCCACTGGCTGAAGCCCAGCCCTCCTAACCAATTACTCTACAATTCTCAACTGGTTCTAACCCTGTCTACAACAGAAGTGACCATTTAAACTACTATACAGTTATGAGCCCAATCTAAATAACCTGACATAAGTCAACCCCTAAATTCAACTAAATAATATTCAAGGAAAGCTTAAACAAACCCAACCCCTACTGATCTCCAACCTTTACATACACGCAAAAACTTCTCCAAACGACACCAGATTAACATATATACCGAAGATGGGAGAACACGACACCTGTGCTTACGAACAGTCGAATGTATCCCCCACAACTCCCACGAGATGGACACCAAAGCATCATACACTCTCACACAACACAGAGTACATTTAAAACTCAGATTGAGCGAGTTGTTCCCTGTAGGATTAATACACACTGGAAATGACTGCAACGAAGCCCGTACTTCTCACCAATCCTTTCCTTGCATATACAGAACACTACTCAAGACAGTCACAATCTCCCCAACCACAGACACACGCATTTGATGCCTCCAGGACACGAACGAGACACAACTCGAAACTGAATAGCCATTAACCCCTCGTCCCAACCCTGGCCAAACACGACACTCAATTAAACACATCTCAACATACTCTAATTAATATGGAAGATGAATCAGTACCTGAGAAACGATCCAGACCAAAGCAAGGACATGATCCAGGGAATCAGATACTGCCTTCTCGTGTCCAGCCGATTCGAGACTCTGCTTAGACCTTCTGTCGAACAGATTCAGTGCAAGAGAAGAAAATCCATTATCAAAACATGTTTGGAAATTCTAAATAGGAAAAATTACTCAGACAACCCAAAATCATTGATAATGACTCCAGATCCCCCAAGCATTCCAAGAAATTCAATTGAATGATCGATCAACGATCCAATAGTGATCGATCACTAGAATAGACGGAGGAGACGGAGGCTTACCAATGGAATTCGATCAACCAAAGCTCTGACGTCGATCACCGAAGATGAAGGCCTGCGGATCCGTCGAAGAAAATGACGATCGACGGAGAAGTTCTCGCAGTTGTTGTCGAAAGATCCGTTCGCCGTCGCCTGGAGTGCTTCGTCACCGGAGAGAATCACCCTGGGGTCGTCGACGTCGGTGGCTCGCGGTCGCTGCGGGTTCGTCGAGACTCGACAGCGACGGAGTAGATAAAGTCGCCGGGAAGATGGATCCTCGCAGTCGTCGTCGAAGAGCACGGGGTCGTCTCTACCGAGGAGATCGCACGGCCGAGCGCCGCCGCTGAACGTCGTCGATCGCCGGGAGGGAGGAGTTAGGGCTCGGCGCTCTTCGAAGAAGAGGGAAGAATTTCCCGAGCTCAGCAAAGAAACAGAGGAGAATAACTCTCTCTCTCTCTCTCTCTTTCTCTCTCTCTCCTCTTTCACTGTTTTAAAGGAAAATTTGCGTTTAAGTCCCTCTACTTAAATGATTTATGCAGAGAGACCCCCCACTTTTCATTATTTGCAGAATTTGAAGAAAAAAATAGTTAGAAAATTTAAGAAATAAATGGGGACCACTAATTTAGTTATAACAACTTAAAAATTCAAAATTAAGGATTTAAAAGTTTGGAGGGAAAATAAATTTTTAAACCCCAAATTCAATTTGCTCTAGATTAATACCCATTTAGAAATCGTATTATAAAATAGGTAAATTAATTAAATATTTCTCATGAACAAACTGTAAAATAAAATGTAGCTAAATTAGAAAATCCCAGAAAACACAAAATTTTAGAATTTTGGAAAAGCGGGGTTACAAATCTACCCCCTTAGAAAATTTTGTCCTCGAAATTTCAGATGGTACGATTTGGCATGATAAAGTAATTAGATACAAAATTTGAAATTGGCATGATTTTAAGTGGAATGAAATGATAGTCACAGGAATCATGATCATGGAATAATAGTCTCAATAGCATCAGATGGTCTCGCATATCTGGGTCACTTCCCCTACAGTTCATGTCCCGCCAATATGCATCTGGCTGCAGTGAACCTTCGGTTCCATTGTCCTGATAATACTAGATTACCGTAATACTTTGTCGACTTTATCCGATATAGGATAAATTTAGGACTCAGCTTCGATAATATTTGAGAACCTAAGGATACCCGCAATTACTTTGACTTAGAGTCCCTGCCTCGCCAGTGTACAGCTAGCTGCAATGGACTCATGGTCTCCATAATCCAGGTCATAGTAGGTTGTCAAATATTTTCTCAACTTCATCTAGAAGTTTCAAGGAAGTTAGTGAAAATTACAGAGAGGAGTAGTATCTGTTCATAGAAACAAGTTTTTATTGAATACTAAAAGATAATCAACAGTCAACAAGTAGCTCGTAGGTACTATGAAATAATAGTAAGATAGGGAGACTGTAAAACAAATCTCGAATGAAGAAACAACAAAGGAAATACAAAAAGGAACATCAAGATAGGTAATGATCACAAGTGCCCTCGATCGTCAGTACTCGTCTGGAATCGGGATAGTCTCCACCTCCTCGGCTGTCATCAGGTAGACTCGTCCCTCTGGCTGGTCTCCGTGCAGCTGCTGGTCAAGAAGAGGTAAGTCCTCCTGCTGGGGTCCCGGTGCTACTCGTGCTCGTCCCTCAGCGGCTTCTAGAAAATCTCTGACCTGGTGAGCAAGTGATCCACAGAACAAGCAAAGCCTCAGCCTCTTACGGCATTCATCGTAATGATGCCCCGGGCGATGACAGTAGTTGCAAGTGACTGCCAACTGCTGCCTCTGAGGCGGATCTGCATAAACTCTGGCTGGACGGTGCTAAACTGCTGCCTGCTGAACTGGCCTCGCCTGAGTCTGCATCTGCACCCTCTTCGTCGGTGCCGAGTAACTGTTGCTGCCGATGTCCCTATCCCTCTTGGGCCTCGGGTCCATCTCCTTCTCAACTGCCTGGACGATCTTAAGGATGCTATAGTAGGTAGTCGCATGGCTAATAGCTACTGCATGCCGCAGCTCCCTGGTGAGATCCTTCTTGAATCTCCAGGCCCTGTCCTCTGGTGCTCTGACTAGGCTCTCTGCGAACCTGCCGAGTCTGGTAAACTCCGAAGTGTACTCCGCGACCGTCATAGTCCCCTGCTGCAGCGCCTCGAACTGCATCCTCAGCGCATCTCGCTCCACTTCTGGAAAGAACTTCTCCTTGAACAGAGTTTTGAAATCTGTCCAAGACACATGGGGCTCCGTCAACTGGGGGTCCTCCCGGTACCACGCTCTCGCCAAGTCGAAGAGTCGCATGCTGGCCACCTCCACCTTCGTGTCATCCGAAATATTCGCCATCCTCAAGGTCCTCTTCGCATTCTCCAGCCATTTGTCTGCATAGACGATCCCCTCGTTACCCCAGAAGTCCATCGGACAGAGATTCTGGTATTCCTTGGCAGTCCTGGTCTCGGTGCTACTGGTGCTGGAGGTGCTACTGGTGCTGGTGCTGCCAGCTCTCTGGTCCTGAGTGCATCCATGACCGTAGCTCGAAACTGCACAGCCTGATGGTTCTGTACCTCCAGGAACTGCTGGAACATGGCCATCACCTGGGTACCATCAAACATCATCGTCGGAGGGCAGCGATGGAAAGATAGGAGGCGCTGGCGGAAGCTGATCTGCCTGAATGTCTGGTGCGGGCTGCTCCGAACCGCCTGCAACTCCAGAACCGCCTGTAACTCCGGGCTGATCTACGGCCATCCTCGTAGTGACCATCTGCATCAAAAGAAAACTTTGTTGAATGACAACCCTAAAACCTAACAAACAATATTTTTATAATAACAAAGTACCTGATAATCCTGATAACCTGATATACCCTTATTTCTCGATTTTCCTATGCTGTGATGAGTTTTCCTTAGTCTAACAGGTTCCCCAATAGCACTTTATAACCTAAGTGCCATTAGGACAGACCTGCATGGGCCACCACTAAAAATATGTCACGCCCCGCTCCCGAATAATCGGATACGAGTCGGACATGCCCAGCCTTCGTCGATGGACACGACGAAGTAAGCTGTACAATACTAAGGAAAACTCCAAGATACAAGAAATATAAACCACCACAGCTACTATACATGTTCCCAGAATCACCACAATCCACAAGTTAATTATACAATATCATTCGGAGACAAATCCGGTAACATAAATAAAAATTATACAATCCTGAAATCCTCAATACAATACATGATAAAATCCTCTAAAAATAAATCTAAGAAAAGACCTAACTATAACTCTGAAATTCTAAGTACATCCTGAGGTACAACTCTATCCTGGCTTCGGGCTCTGGCCCATGAAGAAGATACAACATCCCCAAGTAAACCTGCAACGATCCTGTCAGGAAAAGAGCAAAGTACAACTCCGACAAGAAACTCTAAACAATGTAAACTGAAGTGCATGAAAAAGAATCACGATATGAACTATGGTACAAGACAGGAATATGAAACTGTAACACAAGAGTAACAACGAAACTATAGAACCAGATCCAGAAACAATGAAACTATTCTATCAGTGTAACATGTATTTGAAATAATTATCAGAGTATGTGACCGGCTGGGTAAACAGTGAACAGTGAACAATCAATGGTACGGCTTAGAGTCTCACGTGCACGGTGTGAGACCTAAGCTATTAGTCAATGCCTAACTAAAATAGGATTGGTCACATATTTGTAGTATTTTCCCACCCCATATACAAGTAAGAACAATTAACTATGAACGATGAATAATGAACGATGAACGATGAACAGTGAATAATGAATAATCGTGTGTGTAGAAGCAGGGAATTTCAGGACCAGAAATCCTATGCGCCAAACACTACATGCGCCAGAGAGCTCGGACAAAGTACTTCACACAGCAAAAACAACAAATATAGACATGGAAAGAGGACTTTTTATTACATATAAAAGTCTATTACATGTCTAGAAAAGGTTGTACAAAGGAGAACTTCTACAAAAAAAAGACACTAAGTCTACAGTCGGGCACGGCGATCACCATGCGCCCTCAGCAGGGCACATCCTACCATGCGCCCTCAGCGGGGTGCATCCTTTTAGCGGCTCAGTTATGTGCATCCTCAGTTATGTGCATCCCTTTAGCAGCTCAGTTATGTGCATCCCTTCAGCAGCCCAGTTATGTGCCGCTCTTCCAGCCAGGCTCACCGCCATCTAAATGCTTCGACTAATGAAGCATTTCTTGAGCAGAACGAGGGTAAAAATCAACCCTCTAGCTGGAGGAAGAGCTCCCCAAACCGAGGAAGAGAGGAGCACCGCAAGCCAACCTTTGGCCAGGGGAGGCTTCGAAAGAGCCTCCAAAGGCGAAGGAAGACCACAATCGAAACTGCGGCTAAAGGAACAGCTTTCAACACAACCAGAGTGGGCGACACCCACTTTGAAGGAAGAAAGAGCCCCCAAAGCTGCAGCACCGCCATTCCGATCTACGGCTCTTCCCACAAGACGGAGACGAGGCTCGTGCATCCCTATCTTTGGATGTAACAGACACCTTCTGCCTGCCTCAGAAGCCCTCGACTCCGACTTTTGGATGTAACAGTCACCTTCAAGTGCATCAATAAAGACATTGCGTCGCATCTTCACCCTCGGAAGCATCTCATCAACAGAATGCATCCGAGTAAACAAGTTCATATCGGAAGAACGTGAGAGAACGAGAAGCAAACTCTCTCCATGCTACTATTTATAGGCCGGGAAAATCAAATCTATGCGCCAAGTGGATGGCTCTCCAAATTTTGTGCAATAAATTTGCATTTAATGGATGAACCGGACGCTTCGAATTCAGCCAAGTCAAAATGGCTATTTAAAGCACTCGAAGAACGTAACAGTCGCACCATTAAGATGTGTCACGAAGCGGATGCGCCGGCCCGACAGCGCATCACACAGACGTGCCCTTCAAACATCAAGGCGCATCACACAGACGCACCCTTCAGCACCAAGTGCCTCACAGGGATGCGCCCCCATGTGTCCCCATACGTCTAGTGGAACGCCGATCGATGCGCCCACTCAAGCTGTCCATCAAATATCAAAAATATTAAATGCTAAAGTCTGACAAAGTTGGCAGCACGCTTCCCGAAGACTGAACAGTTGACAGCTTTTTCAGAAAACGAAGCGTCGCCAACGTCAGCATCATCATTACTTTCCTCCGACGGTTACAAGCCATGTGGCCGCCCAATCATCTCGCATGCGCCTCCGCAGCAATGTGTCTAAATCTACATACGCCTCAAAAGCAATGCATCCCAGACTTTTCTTTGATCCCAAAGACAGAAGTAAAGTCACTACTGAAGCTTCGCATGCGCCTCAAAAGCCATGCGCCCCGAATAGTTCGTGACCCCTAAAGGTTACGAGCTAAAGTCTCCTCATGCGCCCAATCCCAGACGCATCCTACCAGATCATTCTCCATCAAATCCGAGATCTCCGAGCCATGGGCCGATGACACGTGTCCTTTCACTCGATTCACCCAAGATCTCAGCAACAGAAAGATCCTCTTTTCTGCTACGTGTCGGCTCACAACAGCAGCATGAAGAATTCAACCCCTCAATCAGGGTGCATCGACCATACGCCTCCATCAGCAATCACTACGTGGCGTCCCCGCATCCAGACGCATCCTACATATGCGCGCATGAGCTGCCAGCCTGCAAAGCTATAAATAGAGAGATCATTTCCTTCTCACCCAGAAACGAACACACACAGATGCAAACATACATCGACAGACAGAGACTTTACACCACCAGAGAGGCAGATACAGACACTCAATGTCTTCCTCCTTTCAGCAAGCTCCAGCACCCAGAGCAATCCAAACCTTCAAAGAACCGATAACCGTCGTCAGATCGTCAACGAAGTCAACGCATTACCACTCGCTCCATCGGCACAAGGGACCCAGATTAAACAAAAGTGTACTCCTAGGACTACATCTAAATCCTATATTATAACACTGTTCTGTTTGTATTAAAATTTGCAATCAAAAGATTTTAATGGCAAACAAGCTGGCGACTCTGCTGGGGATCTCTTCTCCTCCATCGAGAAAGCTGTGTCACAATCCGACAATATGAAGGTGCGCTCCTCCCATAAGAGGCTGGTCGTACGCCTCAATCAACAGGCGTATAAGGAGTTCATCTCTGAAGGAAGTGCGAGTCCTTCGAAGCGGCTGCCAAAGCCGAAGAAGACCCGCCGAGTCTGGGTACGCAAGGTCGACGCCTCTGGCACCACCACCGAAGGGGATGCGCCAATCCAGCCTTCCCTTCCTGCTGACGTCCTCAGCAACCAAGATGCGCCCGCCGATGCAGCGCATCTTTCGGAGAAACATACGGCTGACCACATTCTCCAGCCATCTCCCTCTCAGGCGAGAAAGATGCGTCGACGGAGCAGGGGCGCAGCCAATGCCCCATGCATCATCTCTGATGCGCCACAGAAGGTCTCTATCTTTGACAGACTCACTCGCTGTAGTGGCGAGGAGAATTTGGATTCTGAGTACTACGCGCCCCAGCGGCCTGGTACGACGAAGTCCAAGGCAGCACGGGCCATGCATCCCAAATGTGCTATGCCAGCAGCAAGCCAGAAGCATGCGCTCACAATCATGCGGCTGCTGATGGTAAGCTGTATAAGGTCGACTCAGGTGCTTCTGTGCCAGAAACGAGCCGACCTTCAATCCTTGTCTCACTTGGGCGCATCTATTGCATACACAACTAAGTCGAGTAAGGCAAATCCAGTGGTCTTGAACTCCCGCACCTCCTCTGGTTGTGCGTCTGAGGTCCGTTCAAGTCACTTCAATATTGTTCCCTCACTACTGATCGGGACGCCTGTTTGGTGTTAGATCAGGGGGCG
>JANAVB010031261.1:0-107500 GCA_029216955.1 Iris pallida
CAGCATTCACTTGACCACCCCGGCGCTTGGCCTAGCCACGCGCCTGAAGGGGGTGCAAAGGTGGCACTCTCCTCCAACGATCTGCGCAACGTGATCACTCATAAGCGTCGATCAGGAGAGTCGGCTGACAAGCACGATGTGCCCCTTACAGGGTACACTTGTGCTGTGGTCACCATCAACTGCTGTTACAAGACGGCAGTCCCACCAAGGCAGTCAGTGTTCCAGCGGCTGCAATCATCGACACCCCTCAGACGTCGCCTCGAGAAAAAGGTGTCAACAAAAGAAGGGCCAAGGGTTGCTTTATGCAACGTGATCTCTAACTCCTCATCAGTCCGAAAGACGACTGGCAACTCCACGTCCTCGTCCAAGAGCCAGCCGAGGAAAACCAAGGCAAGTGTCTCGTCCTCCGGAGTGTTTCAAGGCACTCGGGGGAGAAAGAAGATCTTGGAGGAAACTGGGGGTAGTCAGACCCTTGTCAAGCCTCCTTCCGAAGACGAAGCTGTCTTCCAAAGTACAGCTGAGGCCGATCTGCTCGAAGTCAGCCTCCCGGACATGGCTGGGGGTCATCTAGCCCCTGTCCTTCAAGACGAGGGTGTCCCCCAAAACATAGTCGGGGGTAGTCTAGCCTCCACGGATCTGAGTCTCGGAGACGAAGAAGTCCTTCAAGACGGAACCAAGGGTAATCAGGCCCTTACAGATGCTCCCATCGAGAATGTTCTCCATAACATAGCCGGAGGTGACCAGGACGAAGCTCCAGGAGAGGCAACTCCCCTACATGAGGATGAAGCCGAGAGTGAAGCCTCAACAGATCCATCCACTACCAGCCGTGTCATGACAGTATACATGGCTGGGGGTGATTCCGAGTCTGATGCATCGCCCCCAGACCTCATCCAGCGCATGGACACATTAGAGGGAGGACTCAAAACCCTCTCTGTCTCCATGCAAACACTGACTCAAGCAGTGTTTGAGATACGGTCAGCTTTGGCCAAGACACCTTCTACCGGTCCCGACCCAGGGGCCAATGGAGAATCAAGTGTACCCCTTCAACGGGTATCCTTGGATACGGATCGCCGAGAAGCACCTTGAACATCGGAGCCCTCAAATACTCAACTGCAGGTGGTACCACCTTCCCCGACTCCCAGCTCCACGAAAGACGTGGTTGAGATGATCAGGGACTTGCGCGAGCGCTTTGAGTCCAAGACGAGACAAGAGGAGCGCCAAAAGATGGGGATTCCCCAACCTTATCCCCTCGAGTGGAACAAAGTGGTTTATCCTCCTAAGTATAAACCACAAATATTGACGCCATACGACGGAAAGGACTCTCCTCGTCGCTATCTGACGTACTTCCAGTCTCACACGGGAAATCTTCCGAAGGAGGATGTGCTATTCACCAGCATATTTGTCGGGACACTGAAGGGAGTGGCGTACGACTGGTACTACAGCCTCCCCGACAATTCCATATCCTCCTTCGACGACCTGACGTACCTTTTTCTCGACCGTTTCTACGACGGCGGAAAGGACATGAAAATGGCGTCCCTTATAGAGATAAGCCAGAAGAAGAAGGAAACGGTTTGAGTGTTCATCGAACGCTTCCGACAGGCCTGCTTCAGACTGCCTCCGGGCATGCCAGAACATGCACTCCTCTCCTCCTGCAGCATGAACATGCTGCCTGCAGTCAAACTTTGGCTCAACTCTACTCCTCCTCCCGACTGGAGCTCCATGATCATTGAAGCAGAAGCCGCAGAAAAGAAGGCGGCCAATGCTCGTCTTCTGGGAGTCAGTTTCCCTATCTTTGAGGACAAAGGGAAACGGCATGCAGCCAACAACCCCGGACGAAAGACAAAGGGGAAACAGGCGCTGACTGTCAATGCCTCAAAAGGTACGTCAGTACCTACTCAGAAGCCTCCACTTGTATCAAGGCCAAAGGAGGTTTATTCGTTCAACGATGAAGATACCCTGCAACTCTTTGAGATACTGAAGCAGGGTGACAAGATCAAGCTGTCGGACCCGAAGTATCCCGACGAGGTTGGGAAAATGGACAACCCGAGGTACTGTCACTATAATCGGTTTGTCGGACACCCAACCAAGGACTGCTATGTCCTCAAGAATTACATCCAGCGCATGATCAATACGGATGTAATCTCCGTCGACTACGAGGAGAAGACGGTGTCAGCCAACGTGGTTTCATTCCAGTTCGGTACCCTGCCGCCAACCACAACACAAGATGGCGTCGTCCCCATCCCTAAGGCGACAATGGAGGTGGTTAACTTACCACCTACTCGTGACAACGTGAGTGGACTCATCCCACTCACCACATCTCGGGGAGAGATCCTATGGGTTCACCCTGATCTTGTCTCCGAGGTGACTCAACCGGAGGTACGCCCTACCTCCAAATCCAAAGGCAGGAAGATCAAGTTTTGCCGCATGGTCTCTTCCTCAGCGGAAGAGGCACTTCCTGTACAGACACGTTCACAACAGAACGCCCAACCCGACGAAGCTGCCGTCTAGGTGGTGCCTCCATGCACCGTCCCTGTTGTCCAGGAGGAGGGCCCGTCTAAGCCCCCAGCAGCCAATAAGCAGAAGCAGATAGAAACCCGCTTCGATAGGCCTCTGCGAAATGAGAATGCTTCGGGGCTAGCCAAGCCCCACAACTTTGATATACTGGCACAACTGGCCAGTACTCCTGCCCGCCTTTCTCTGTTTGAGCTCCTTCGTCTTTCCAAAGACACTCGTGAAGCTCTCTGTGAAGCCCTGAAGGATGCTGAGTCCTTCATCAGTCAGGTTAAGCAGCCTGAAGATCTTCCAACTGCATACACGCACTGCTACTGTGTGGATGAGGTTATCCCCAATATAACCTTCACCCAACAGGACATGCTGTTCAAGCACAACTGACACAATAGGCCGCTGTATTATACAGGGTATATCGGTTCAGTCAAGGTGAAGCAGATTCAGATCGATCCGGGGTCTTCCCTCAGCATCATCCCGAAGACGCTGCTCTCAACACTGGGGATCCCAATGTACCGACTGGCGCCCTCCAACACAACAATCAGTGGCTTCAATGCTAGCAAAAGCGAGCCACTGGGCAAGATACGACTAAAGTGCCATATCGGTAACCTCAGAACTGAGGTGACTTGTTATGTCGTGGACGCCGACGTCAACTGCAACCTTCTGTTGTGTCGTCCATGGCTTCATGAGTACATAGTGGTGCCATCCACGCTCCACCAATGTATGAAGTATGTGTCCACCAACAACGTCATCCGGACCGAGTTTGCGGACATCGATCCTTTCAAAGGGATTGAAGCCTACTTCACCGACTCCGACCTGTACAAGTCACCTGACGAGGAGGAAGCCAATGATGCTGACGACGAGGCAGAAACGACAGCAGAGTCGGACATGAAGCCTGAGGTCACTCCCGACACTCCTTTGAAGATCCGACTCAAAGGCAAACCGCCTCAGAAGTTGCCTCCCATGAGCATTAAGCTGCCCGGGAAAGCACCAGCTGCTCCTGAAGCTCTCCTGAAGATACGGCTCAAGGAAAAGCCGCCTCAAACATCGGCTCCCCTTGTGGCAAAACTACAGGGGAAGGCACCAATCACCGGAGGCACAGTAGAGGCACCTCTGAAGGTGCATTTTAAAGGCAAGCCGTCGCCATCCAAGCTGCCAAAAAAGGCCCGTATAGTCCTCTCGGACTCCAAGACCAACGCTGTGGTGGACTCTTCCAATCCTACTCCAGTACTCACAGACGAAGAGCTAGGGAAATATGTCTCTGCTGATGTAGATGCACCCTCTCTGGACAATATAATCCTGCGGGATAAAATCTCGTATTTTATCAATAATAGAGTGTCTTTTAATTATTCTAGTCTTCCACATTGGAATGCCATGTATACATTAGATAACGCTCTACGGTCGTTGTAAACACAAATAATGACCGTCCATCATGTAAATCGAGTAGTCCCGTCCCAAGGGGTCTGTTTCATAGTCCCGCCACGGAGTCGAGACGAAGAATCCATCATCTTCGACAAAGTTGAGCGTCATCAAGACCTCCCGCCACTCAAGCCAGAACCTGATACCGGCAGAATACAAGTCTATCGGTACACGGACAAGGCAAAGTACCTCATCCAAAAGTTGGGTTACGAACTAAAAAGCAACAAAGGCCTGAACTACGGCAAGGGTCGACGTCTCCCTCTCCGGCTTCCAACACCTAAAGGAAAGCCACAGGACTACTACAACAGAACTCGACGGGGGGTAGGCTATGTTGCGCCACCATCAACTCCAGAGAGTTCGGACGCAGGAGAAGCAGAACATTCTCATTTGTCTGAAGCATCAACTTGGGATTTCGATACCAGTATCGGCTCAGTCTTTAAGAGAGTGCTATCAGCCAACATGACGTCTGCGCAATCACAAGAAGATGAAGGCGAGGACCAAATGCCAGAATTCTTCGAAGAAGAACCTTGGGCTCAACGCCTGGAAGAATAGTGGGAGTCTTATTTCGAATTACGTGAACCTCCTACCGAAGACGAAGTCAAGCAGATCGACCTTGGGGACGGATCTTCTTCCAAACCTATATTTATCAGCAAAAGCCTAAAAGGAGAAGACCGAGAATCTTTAATCCAGCTGGCTAAAGAGAATATCGATGTCTTCGCTTGGAGCTACGAAGATATGCCGGGACTTGATCCCCAGATCGCGATGTATAGGCTGAACATCTTACCTGATGCCAAGCCTATCAAACAACAATAGCGACGCTTTCGTCCGGACATCATGAACGCCATCGATCAGGAGGTGGACAAACTCTTGACTAGCGGCTTCATCCGTGAAGAACAACACCCGGATTGGGTGGCCAACGTTGTCCCTGTCACTAAGAAGAATAGAAAGATTCGAGTCTGCATCGACTTCAGGGATCTCAACTCCGCCTGCCCGAAGGACGAATTCCCGCTTTCCATCACCGACATGATGATCGACAACACATGTGGCTTCGAAAGCATGTCTTTCATAGACGGGTATTCGGGCTACAACCAGATCAAGATGTTCCCCGATGACTCAAAACATACGTCATTCAAGACTCCAAAGGGCATTTTCTGCTGCACAGTGATGCCTTTCGGCTTGAAGAACGCGGGTGCGACATACCAACGAGCTATGAGCACCATTTTTTGTCAACATCTTCGCAAGACAGTCGAATGCTATGTTGACGACATCGCAGTCAAAAGTTGTCTCAAAGGAGATCACCTACAAGACCTGAAGACAGTCTTCGATCTCATGCAGGCGCATCAACTCAAGATGAAACCCGCTAAATCCTTCCTGGGGATTTTTAGTGGAATGTTCCTAGGTTTTATTATTATGGCGAAAGGCATTCATGTCGATCCCGAGAAGACCAAAGCCATCCTCGACATGGACCCTCCGAAGAACCTTCGAGAACTTCGAGGCTTGTAGGGGCGTCTGGCATATATCCGAAGGTTCATAGCAAACCTTTCCGAAAAATGTCAACCCTTCACTCAGCTCATGAAGAAGGGAGTCTCTTTCGTCTGGACAGAGGAATGCCAAAAGGCTTTCGACAAAATTAAGGCTTATCTGACGAGCCCGCCAGTCCTGGTGGCACCAGTCGCTGGCAAACCATTTCTCCTCTACGTCCATGCCATGGATCATTCCCTCGGTGCTCTGCAAGCTCAGAACAGTGATACAGGCTATGAGCAAGCAATCTACTACCTCAGTTGAACTCTGATCGGGGCCGAACACCGGTACAACCCCGTTGAAAAGGAGTGCTTGGCTTTGGTATTTGACATCCAAAAGACTCGTCATTATGTCTCGGGACAGACAATTCATGTTATTTCTCGAGTCAATCCGCTCAGAGTCCTTACGACGAAGCCAGGATCATTAAACTCCCGGCTTGCCACATGGGCGATCTTGCTAACGCCATACAACATGGTGTTTGTCCCACAAAAAGCTGTTAAGGGACAAGCTCTGGCTGACTTTTTGGCTGCACACCCCATCCCAGAGTCCTCAAGACTCTATGAAGACATCCCGGATGAGGTCCAAGAATCAAACGTCACTGAAGAAAGCTCCGTCTGGCAGATGTTTTTCGATGGCGCTTCAAGAACAGGCCCCAACGGCCAAATTATCGTAGGAGTGGGGGTAGTCTTGGTCTCTCCCGATCAGCTGGTCATCCAGCGCGCTTACTCCCTTTCGAAGCCGTGCTCCAACAATATTGTCGAGTACAACGCTCTCATCATGGGACTCCAGCTGGCTCAACAGCTGGGGGTGGACCATCTGGAAGCCTGCGGCGACTCAAAACTCGTCGTTAACCAGGTCAGAGGGCAATACGAGGTTCGCCATGAAGATATGATCTCCTACCATGAAGTTGCATTGAACATCATTTCAACCTTCACCGGGTTCTTCATCGAACATGTACCTCGTCTACAAAATTTGGAGCTGATGCTGTGGCCGGCCTCGCAGCCTCCTTGGCAGCACCCCTCGGGACTCAACACTACGTCACGGTAGTTGGTCGAGACTTGGTCTATCCCAAAAACAACCTGTATTCACGAGTAACCTATGCTATGTCAACAAGCGCCGGTGTTAATGTCCGAGACTGGAGATTCCCGTTCATAGACTTCGCTGTCTACAGAATTTTTCCAGAGGACCCGAAAGAAGCCGTCTCAGTCAGGAGACGCTCTCTTCGATTCTACTACGATACAGCCACTAAAATGCTGTACCGATGCTCCTACGATGGACTTCTCCTTCGATGTTTATCCAACGAAGAAGCAGCCGAATCCTTTCGAGAAGCTCACGATGGAACCTGCAGGGCCCATCAACCTAGCCATAAGTTGTAGGACCGACTGCCACACATGGGCTACTACTGGCCAACCATGGCCGCTGACGCTGTCGACTATGCTAAGAAGTGCCATGCGTGCCAGCTTCACGCGGACTTTATTTATACGTCGTCAGAACCACTACATCCTACAGTCGCCTCCTGGCCCTTCGAGGCTTAGGGCATGGACATTGTAGGACCGATCACCCCTCCTTCATCGAGAGGACACCGCTTCATCCTAGCCATCACCGACTACTTCTCCAAGTGGGCAGAAGCAGTCCCGCTGGCGGAAGTAAAGAGCTCCAGGGTGATTAGCTTCATCAAACACCATGTCATCTACCGTTTCAGAGTACACCGGAGGATCATCCAGGATAATGGTCCTCAGTTCATAAGCCATGCTTTCAGCAGATTCTGTGACAAGAATCGCATTGAAAATGTGGCATCAACCGCTTACAATCCAGCAGTAAACGGATTGGCCGAGGCATTCAACAAGACTATCGTCAGGCTACTCAAAAAGGTCGTGTCATCCAACAAACGCGACTGGGACGAAAAGCTCGATGAATGCCTTTGGGCTTACCGCACAACTGTACGGACCCCGACAGGCAACACACCATTCTTCTTGGTCTACGAAAGCGAAGCGGTACTGCCTCTCGAGATCCAGATACCCTCACTCCGCGTAGCAATCACAAACCAACTCACAGAAAAGGACAATCAACGTCATCGTCTGCGGAAACTGGAGGCACTTGACGAAAAGCGTCTCCTAGCTCAACAACGCATCGAACTCTACCAAGCCCATATACAGGCTTTCAACAAAAAGGTCAAGCAGAGGACTTTTCAAGTAGGCGACCTGGTTCTGGCGGTTAGGAAGCCGATGGTGTTGACTCACAAGACACCAGGAAAGATCGAGCCCAAGTGGAAAGGACCTTTCATCATAAAGACGGTATACTCAAACGGTGTTTACCGTCTCGCCAAACCCAATGGGGACTTGTTCATTATGTCCATCAACGGCAAGTTCCTGAAGAAGTACTACTCTTGACATCTTTCAGACATGTACTTCCACAAGGGGATCTGTGGACTCAATTATCATGGCTCACATACAATTCCCTTCCATAAAATCATACGCTTTCGGAACCGAGCTGTTCCGTGGCATCCTCCAGTACCTCTGAGTTGTCCCCCCTACATCCTATAAAGCAGAATCTTATATTCCATAAGAATATGCTACCCATCATGTTTACCACATCCACATTACCTCTGAGTAAACATCCCGTACAGACAACCCCTGCATTGTCGTACATTAACCGCAGAACTTCCACGTCTACATTACCTCTGAGTAGTTCTGCGTATCCTCCAGAATCACTCCTACCACGTCCATAGCACCTCTAAGTAGGATGACTCTATCATTTTGAATCCCATATTTGCCATGTCCACATTACCTCTGAGCAAACATGTTGGTTCTCTCAAACTTATTATCTGTACCTTAAAACCAAGGTGCGCAAAAGATAATAGGTCCACACAAATCATCAAGTTCATGACAGCAAAAATGAACACATCATAGAAGATTGTGTATTTCTTTATTTCTAAAAAAGAGAGGAAAGGATTACACCATCCCTAGTAAGAGTTGCAAATACATAAAAAGAAGAGACTACAATCCCTAAACATCCCCAGGATTGGCTGAAAGCTCTTCAATCCGACGCCTCAAGCCTGCCGTCCGAGTCTCCACAGTCGCCAAGACTTGACGTTCAGCTTCTTGACGCATCGCTTCAATGGCCTCAGAAGAAGTGTCATTCTCATGCTTCTCATCCAACCGCTATCGCTGATGCGCCAAAGTAAGAGCCCAATGGGTGAAAGCTGCCTCCTCCTTCTTGAATGCTACGTGTTCAGCCTGGAGACGTTCGGCATCTAATAGAAGTCGGGCCCGTTGGTCCTCAAGGCGGCGGATCTGGGCATCAATCTCCGCGATACTAGTGTCCAATACAGCTCGTGCCTCCATCGTCTCCCGCGTAGACTGAGACAACCGCTCCACTGTAGCTTCAGTCTCAGCCACTTCGCGTTCCGAGACACTCACGGTGGCCTGGTAAGAAGACTCAGTCTCGGCGATCAGCTTTTTCTTCTCTGTATCTATCAGAATGGAGAGGTCGTTTCGCTGGATGCACTGCAGTTCGAAAAGCCGCTGGTCCAACTCAACCACTGAGGCTTCTAGAATGTCGGCCATATGATCATGGCCCTGATGAAGACGGATCAGGTTGATATGAGGCATTGCCAGAGTTCTTGCCGTCGTAAAACTCTCATTGGCATCCATCACGGCCGATACACCCCTCTGTAGTATTTTATACACTGCCTCGATGATGAATTTCACATATTCATCTGCATCCGCCAGCACCTGCGGCGTCATAGCAGGAGTCGGAGGAGCTGCTTTAGCAGACGGACTGCAAGAAGGCCCGCCTGCCTCAATCCGTGAGGCTGGACCCTCGGTATCAATAGGCTCTTCATCAATAGGGGCTTGACTACTAGCCAGAGGAGCCAAAGGAGCAGAAGAAGTCGAGACAAGCGTCGAGATAGTACCCCAAGTGGAAGGAGCAACGGAGGGTTCCACCAAACCCTTACCCCTCTCAAACGCGGAAGAACCACCGACGTCAGTGACCACCTCATCAGCCTCCAACGTGATATCAGCAGCCAATACCTTCCCTGGCAGGACGGAAAGATCAACAATGGTTTCCTGACTCGCCCCTGAAGTTAGGACCGGCAGCCGAGTCTCACTTTCCTCATCAAATCCCTCCACAGGGACAGGATCTGTCACTACTTCCTGATCGATAGCCACCTCAGCTTCCGCTGCTGACTCTGGGGTAGGGCTCGGCAATGCCGCAGCCGACCTCCCCTCATTATGACAAGAAGGGGAATCAACCCTCTCCTCTATTCCACCACATCTGTTGCCCCCGCAACAGACTCTTGCAACTCTGCAGCGGCGTCATCAAAAGACGATGAACTCCACTCCACTTTATCATCAGGAAGCCTCGTGTCCGCTGGACCCTCGATGTCCAAGGTCCCCGGGGTAGCCTTCACCATCTCGGAAGCTGCTTCATCCTCAGCTTCTCTTCTAACATAATATGGGGATGGCGGAATCTCCACGACAACGACATCATCTGGATTCTCCTCTATAGAAGAAATGGTGATCGGCGGAATGCGCTCTTCAGATGAGCCTGCCACCTCCTTTGGCCTGCTGCCACCAGATCTTGGAGTACGGGGTCTCCGTTTGAGCGGTTCCTACAAAAAGAAAGCATAAGTCACACGAAATGTTGAACCCGAATCGGACTATATGGTACACCTTTACCTCCGTAGGTGTCGAGTCCGACGACACAGTCGGTGACGATGCTTTCTTCTACCTTTTTGATGCAGAAGAGCCAACTTCTGTACCCGTACGTTATTTCGGTTGATCAACCGATGGTTCGGCCTGACCCCCTGGGGATGCGGCAGGGACACCTCGATGACCCACCTCTGGTGGACGGTACGATCGAACCCTAGCCGATGTATTCCCGGTCACCGCTAACGGGGTGTCCACAACAAGACTGGTCTCCCTATCATATCCGGGAGGCACGACAGCCATAACACAGTAAAATTTGGCGGCTGAGAAAAAAATCGGCGATCGTGGATTCTGGACAGGCAGCGTAAAGCGAGCTCCGGTACATCCAGTATTATAGTAATGCCAAGCTCGTGCACCATCCAGTAAGCTTCCAGCATACCCCAGGGTGATACTGGGATTATCCAACATTAACTGAGCATAGCCGAATTATCATGAAAAATGGCTCAGTAAATACGGTTCCAGGTAGCACTGGTTCCTGTTCCGGTACACCAGATGGGACGGCCAGATACTTTGCAACCAGCGGGATCCCCATGGAGGCAGAGTGGTGACATCTTCACCCGAATCCATCAAATCTTTACCGGCCTCAAAACCCGAAAAGACAGGTCCTATTTGGTGGTCTTCCACCCCTGAAGGCGGGATAAAACTTCCTGTAAACAGGAATGCCAGAATGCAACCAGCTCCTCTGGTGGAAACGATGAAGGAATGCATCTTCGGCCCTATGGTCTTCTTCCGAACCCGGACTCATTACATTTTGATGGTGTAAAATTAACCACCCCATCAGATAGTGAAATGGCAGTTCGGCACGTGGGAAGTTGTCATTCCTACTGCGATCGTGAACCACGTTTCCTACAAACTCCCGTAAACCTCGCAGCAGGTTACACACCATCGCGAGGAGTAGAGCCAGGCGTCGGCCGAAAACTAACTTCACTGCTGGCAGGATTAAGTTCCGAGTCACCCTCTCTACGGAGCCTGACCCACCCGAGAAGACGTAATCCTGAAGCCAAACCATAAGATACGCGGCTAATACTGCTTTCGACGACATCCGATGAGTAAGATGCCAGAAACAGCTGTAGGAGCGTTCATCCGACTCCTGGTCCTCGTTCTTTCGAGGATTCTTCTAACCTAACCTGCTCATTTCGGAGAGCACCTCGCTACGGAAAAGCGCTGGCGGAGTAGAGAACTGCGAGGGATCCAACTTGTCTTGCTTAAAGACGTAATCTCTCCAAGCAGTCACGTGAGGCTGCGACCCGCTCTTATCCCTCTTCTGTAAATAGTAATGATGACTCGCCACTTCCTTGAAGACAGCCATCATTTCTTTACTTTGTCCCCTAGGACTTGGAACTCTTCGTTGGTCGGGAAGTACTCTTCATAGGGTTCTGACCCCCAAGGGAGCTTTGATACCTCGTGTATTTCATGAAGTGCAAGGCCTAGCTCCCCCACCGGAGTGAAGAAGGTCCCGGTATGGGTATTAAACATCTCCAGGAGCGCGAGGAACATATGCCGGTTGATGTCAACACCTACCTGAGTAGCACGGATCGCGTCAGTCAGCCCCATCTCTTGGAGTTCGGTTTGAAACCGTGACAGCATCCAGAGTGTCAGCTTGTCCCATTTGGCAACGTAATGACACCAACCCTCTATCCGAAATTTATCTTTCGGGTACGATCGCTCCATCAACAGCATGCGATTGGCAAAAGTCGAAGCGCCAAAGGCGACTGTATTGACGGGAACGTCACTATAAATGCTCCCAGGGCGTAGAGTCCGCCAGGTGAAAGAAGGCCCAGCCCGCACGGCGGTCAAAGTATCCCTTTGATCTGAGGTAGAGTCGATCTTGATGATGCCTGCCACCGCTCCCCCCTGAGATGGGGTTAGATCCCAAGACATCCTCCTTTTGGAAGCAAGTCGACAGAAAGCCATCAGAGGCCATTGGCGTTCGAGCTGCTTAACGGTCATATGCACTCCTCTTTATGTAAAAAACCAATCTTTCTTGACCTTCAACACCTTTGCTTCAATAGAAGTAAGGCGGTCTCCAAATAAAAACTCGGGCTTCAGGAAAGTCACTTTATCAGAAGTGGCAGATTTCAAAACGCCACGCTCCATCATCCGTTGGAGGAACCCATACGGCTGTTCCTGGATTTGAGTCATTTTTTCGGGAGGCTGATCTAGCATGATAGCAGTTCGAGCAAGATTTATCGCCTCCTCATCGTAATCTACTCCCATCTGGCAGAGGGCAGCATCCAGAAGCACCTCATTCAGGAGTGGGACAGTCATCGACACTGGTGTTTAAACAAAGAAGGCAAAGATTCGGCGATGTTACACAACAAAAGAATCTAAGCCTCATTTATCATCAAGAGCGTATCATGCTCATGCACATCTAAAAAAGAGCTTCAGCGCATCATCTGGGCTTAAACCCATGCGTGTCAGCAGTAAAGCTTTGGCGCATCATCTGGGCTTAAACCCATGCGCGTCAGCAGTAAAGCTTTGGCGCATCTTCAGGGCTTAAACCTATGCGCGTCAGCAATGGAGCCTCGGTGCATCTTCAGGGCTTAAACCCATGCGCGTCAGCAATGGAGCCTCGGCGCATCATCAAGACTCAAGGTTCATGCGCGTCGGCGTATGTATGATACAAGAACGGGATGATAAAACTCACCAACCACCGATGGCCGAACTTCAACAGGTGGACGGAGAATATCAGCCATAACAACCTCTACGGATTCTTTCCCTTTTCCTCGTCCCTTGCCAGCACCGCCGCGAGGAGTTTTGGGAGCCATTTCTTAAAAGAAGAAAATTAGGGTTTTGTGAAGAAGAACTCTAAAAGCAAAGGCAAGGAGAGGAAGAACTCTCTCTCTCTCCACCTCACGCTTATTTATAGGTACGGTCGCACGCGTGAATCGATGAAGCGTGACCTCAGCCGTCGTCTCGGGTTCTGTGAGAAGATAACCGCAAATAAATCCAAAAAGATCATCATTAATCTTTTTTTGGTTATCGAGGCGTTATCATTTGTATTAACTGAGAGAAGTATGCGCCCCATCACTGATATGCAGATTGCACCCGAACAGACATGCGCCCCAACAGTCATGCGCCTCGACCGCCATGCTTCTTATTCAAAGTATTCTAAAACTTGTCCAAAAGTTTTGAAAACTTTGAAGGGGGTCTTGTAGAAACATGGAATTTCAGGACTAGAAATCCTATGCGCCAAATACTACATACGCCAGAGAGCTCGGACAAAGTACTTCACACAGTAAAAACAACAAATATAGACATGGAAAGAGGACTTTTTATTACATATAAAAGTCTATTACATGTCTAGAAAAGGTTGTACAAAGAAGAACTTCTACAAAAAAAAGACCCTAAGTCTACAGCCAGGCGCGGCGATCACCATGCGCCCTCAGCAGGGCGCATCCCACCATGCGTCCTCAGCGGGGCGCATCCTTTCAGCGGCTCAGTTATGTGCATCCTCAGTTATGTGCATCCCTTTGGCAGCTCAGTTATGTGCATCCCTTCAGTAGCCCAGTTATGTGCCGCTCTTCCAGCCAAGCTCACCGTCGTCTAAATACTTCGACTAATGAAGCATTTATTGAGCAGAACGAGGGTGGCAATCAACCCTCTAGCTGGAGGAAGAGCTCCCCAAACCGAGGAAGAGAGGAGCACCGCAAGCCAACCTGTGGCCAGGGGAGGCTTCGAAAGAGCCTCCAAAGGCGAAGGAAGACCGCAATCGAAACTGCGGCTAAAGGAGCAGCTTTCAACACAACCAGAGTGGGCGACACCCACTTTGAAGGAAGAAAGAGCCCCCAAAGCCGCAGCACCGCCATTCCGATCTGCGGCTCTTCCCACATGACGGAGATGAGGCTCGTGTATCCCTATCTTTGGATGCAACAGGCACCTTCTGCCTGCCTCAGAAGCCCTCGACTCCGACTTTTGGATGTAACAGTCACCTTCAAGTGCATCAATGAAGACATTGCATCGCATCTTCACCCTCGGGAGCATCTTTCAACAGAATGCATCCGAGTAAATAAGTTCATATCGGAAGAACGTGAGAGAACGAGAAGCAAACTCTCTCCATGCCACTATTTATAGGCCGGGCAAATCAAACCCATGCGCCAAGTGGATGGCTCTCCGAATTCCGTGCAATGAATTTGCATTTAATGGATGAACCGGACGCTTCGAATTCAGCCAAGTCAAAATGGCAATTTAAAGCACTCGAAGTACGTAACAGTCGCACCATTAAAGACGTATCACGAAGCGGATGCGCCAGCCAGACAGCGTATCACACAAACGCGTCCTTCAAACAACAAGGCGCATCACACAGACGCGCCCTTCAGCACCAAGCGCCTTACAAGGATGCGCCCCCATGCGTCCCCATACGCCTAGTAGAACGTCGATCGATGCGCCCACTCAAGCTGTCCATCAAATATCAAAAACATTAAATGTTGAAGTCTGACAGAGTTAGCAGCACGCTTCCCGAAGACTGAACAGTTGACAGCTTTTTCAGAAAATGAAGCGTCGCCAACGTCAGCATCATCATTACTTTCCTTCGACGGTTACAAGCCACGTGGCCGCCCAATCATCTCGCATGCGCCTCCGCAGCCATGTGCCTAAATCTGTATGCGCCTCAAAAGCCATACGTCCCAGACTTTTTTTTGATCCCAAAAGACAGAAGTAAAGTCACTACTGAAGCTTCGCATGCGCCTCAAAAGCCATGCGCCCCAAATGGTTCGTGACTCCTAAAGGTTACGAGCCAAAGTCTCCTCATGCGCACAATCCCAGGTGCATCCTACCAGATAATTCTCCATCAAATCCGAGATCTCCGAGCCATGGGCCGATAACACGTGTCCTTTGACTCGATTCACCTAAGATCTCAGCAACAAAAGATCTTCTTCTCTACTACGTGTCGGCTCACAACAGCAGCATGAAGAATTTAACCCCTCAATCAGGGCGCATCGACCATACGCCTCCATCAGCAATCACTACGTGGCGTCCCCGCATCCAGGCGAATCCTACATATGCGCGCATGAGCAGCCAGCCTGCAAAGCTATAAATAGAGGGATCATTTCCTTCTCACCCAGAAATGAACACACACAGAGGCAAACATATATCGACAGACAGAGACTTAGCACCACCAGAGAGGCAGATACAGACACTCAACGTCTTCCTCCTCTCAGCAAGCTCCAGCACCCAGAGCAATCCAAACCTTCAGAGAACCGATAACCATCGTCAGATCGTCAATGGAGTCAACGCATTACCACTCGCTCCATCGGCACAAGAGGACCCAGATTAAACAAAAGTGTACTCCTAGGACTACATCTAAGTCCTATATTGTAACACTGTTCTGTTTGTATTGAAATTTGCAATCAAAAGATTTTAATGGCAAACAGTGTGTACAATGTGTCAACATGAGAACATGAAGTAAGACAGAAAATACAGAGTAAAGAGTTCAAGCCGGTGTACTTGCCTTGTTCTTCAAACCAATGAGTCTCAACGTCCACCTAGAATTTTGTACAAGTTGGTTAGATTCTAAAATGTCAATCTAGCTAATATCACTTAACTAACCAATCACTATGTAAATTAGCCAACTCTACTTCTACTGGCTAGCAAGGAAACTTAGTAAAATATTATTTAGATAATACTATTATTATAAAAAAATAGTTAAAAAGGTTTTTATAGCAAAATAAGCTTTATATAACTTAGCAATACCACAAAACATTGAGAGGTTACACTAATTATCCTAATTATCAAAGTAAAGTTTAGAAACTATTTATTTGAAATATAATGTTAGCTAAATTTGACTAACTAATCTTTAACAAAATAAATCACTATGTAACATATAAATTATAGCTAACTATATATATTAAATAGAAATTGTTTAGAAAATATAAATACATCTATATACTAACTTTCATTCAAAATAATTCCCCAAACCGTATTTTAACAAAATTATTATAAAGTATTACTAGTAGAAATATTTTGACCATACTTAGAAAAATCATTTATCCAAATAATAGTTAGTTAAAAACAACACCTACAAGATTTAAAATATTAAGAATTGTTTTCCTAGCAATCTATACTTATAAGTTTATTGGTCAAAACATGATTTAAAGTAATTTTGTATATTTAATATTTAAAAATATTAAAAATTATAGTAACATGCTGGCACTAGCAAGGTACTTAAAGTAAAATATTTAAACACTAAATACATAACCATTAAGACATGAATAACGAATCTATTCATTATATACAATTTAGTATCACTAATATTGCAAAGTCTATTTATCACTAGGTTACTAATTACATACATTAGAAGATAAGCCCGGCCCAGTCCAAATGGCATACTTACACACAAATTTATACTAAATTTAAATACATTGGGTTCTGGTCCAACCTGGTATCAAATATCAAGAATTTGCTAAGGAAAAATGGTTCAATATATTAGAAACCACAGCTCAGTCTATTCTCTCAAATGATCCAGCCCACAGAAAATGAAGTGACTATCCACTGGCTGAAGCCCAGCCCTCCTAACCAATTACTCTACAATTCTCAACTGGTTCTAACCCTGTCCACAACAGAAGTGACCATTTAAACTACTATACAGTTATGAACTGTAAACCCCCATAATTTATATTGATTTTTTTATAAATTAATTTTGTTACGTATTTTATTAGGTTATGGATTTAATTACTATTAAGTTATTAGTATAATTAAAGCATGTGTGTATATATACATTATTATATGTGTGCATGTTAATATTTCTATTAAATTAGGTGTATAATAAATTCTAGAATTTTTATGAAATTTGTTGGTAATTTTTAGGAGTTTATTGAATGCTTAATATATATATAGTTATAGTTGATATATATATATATATATAGTTTGTAAAAAAATAAAAAATAAATATATAGGGAGGGGACCAACCCACGTGGGCGGTCCACCTCACCCGTATACCCCCACAAATTCAAGTCCCATGCCAGCAGCTAGCAGCTGCTATAGTATATCACCCGACCCCACCTACCAAAGGGGATAGCTGCTATCGGAAACCCGAGTACCCCCTATTCCTATTTACATTCGGAACGGAACACAGCAGTATATAAACCGCTCGCTCAAGCCGAACCCTAACCCCTCTCGTTATCAGATATTTCTCGACCCCAAACCGACAACCTTCCTCCACACCCCCGCGCTCGCAGTCGGCCGCCTACTCGCCGTCGACGACGTCGAGATCACTCGGAATCGACGGATAAACAGAGAATACTCTGTTTTCCAAGAACTCGGGTACCCGTCTTCAATTCCAAATATTTTTGATTCTATCCAACGAAAATTCGATCTATCGAATGCTGTGCGTAGACAACATAACACCCTCAAAACCCTTTTTGGTAGAATCGAGCGAAACCCCATATATATCTCGGTATTCGAACCTAAACTTTCTGAAAAACTGTCGAAACAGAACAGTTTTAGGGCAGTCCCAAACCCCTATTTGGAAGCCAAATTCTTAGCGATCCTTCGACTGTTTTGTAAAACTAATTGAACACATTTGAAGACAACCTAACCGCGATGGAAACGTAACTGGTAGATTAGTATTTCAATTTCTGTGTGTGTATTAATTCCATGTTAAACTTGTGAGAAAAACTGATTTCAAAATAATAAATTTCTGAAATTTCTGTCCGATACGACGTCGCCCCGACAAACCGGGAGACGCGGTCACGTGTTATACGCATCGAAAGACGCGTATGGACATTACGGACGTGTGGGAACTGACGGAACTCAGTTTCGTCGCGTGTGTGCGACGAAATCAACGTGTATCCATCGAGATACCCCCGTATCGGTATTTTGCAAACTTGTCCATAACTTCGTGTACAGTCGTCGAATTGAGACGA
Organism: Iris pallida; assembly: GCA_029216955.1. Lineage (NCBI taxonomy): Eukaryota > Viridiplantae > Streptophyta > Magnoliopsida > Asparagales > Iridaceae > Iris > Iris pallida. Next base: position 18,020 of record JANAVB010031261.1, read on the forward strand.
AACTTACGCCAACAGGTTCGGATCAAAATTTTGGTCCTGCATGCCAAGTTTGGTTCGATTTTGAGAAGGTCGAATCGGAATCCAATTTTGGCAGGCCCGCGACCCACTCAAAACGGGCAATTTTGTACACGGTTTCTCGGAATCCAAAACTGGACATACCGTTGAGTTCCTCTCCTCAAACTAAAATCGTAGACATATAGTTTGATGACTTTAGAGACCGTACACTTTGGCACGTATTTTGGTGCAAAGCGGGTCCAACGGCGGACATCGTTTTGACCCGAAATTACGATTTTGCCCCTGTTCCAGAATTTGACTTTTGGACAGGCGTTTCCTAGGTATATCTGTTGGCCCAATGATTGTATCATGTTTTTGAATATGGTTAATATGTTAAGTTTAGCATTTCATTATCACTAATCTTTATACTATCGCTATAGCATTTCTACTTATACTTATACCTTTGGTGATATGTGCCTATTGGTTTACATATTAGTGATATGAGCTTTCTATCTTAAATTTAATCGGGTTACCAAAATCAAAACTATGTTTTTTGATTGTGGTTATTCAATTAAGTTTAATCATCATGATATCACTAACTTTTATGCTATCACCTTAGCACTTATACTTAAACTCATCATTGTCCTAATGAGCATTAAACTTATCATACTTGCTACTACGTATTGCTTTGTTCGTCTAACATGTACATGCAGAAAAGCAATAAGCAAGATCAATATGGACATATACAATAAAGAAATCATGGTGGGCCAAAGACGACGGATCCCACAAGATTTCTCTGAACCACCCGACGACATCTCTGGAGCCACGCACTCGGGGGTTTCGCTGCCGCCAAGGGAAAAAGCCAGCACCTATCAAAGGAAGAAGCCAAGCCTTGGCATCATCATTTCACGACTCTGAAGAAGCCTGCACCTGCCTAAGTATATCTGGAGTCTGTAATGAGTCTTAGGAATAATTGTAAACACAAGAAATGGATAGCAAAATCGAAAGCTAGGGCAGAAACTAGCCCAGGATCATTTTTGGCTGAAAACCGACATACCGACGGTATACCGGTACATACCGGCGGTATACCGATTTTGTTCACAGAAAGTTTCTGTCCACAAAATCGGCATACCGACGGTATACCGGATCATACCGACGGTATACCGATTCAGTAACGTTAAAATTCCAACGGTCGGATTTTCAGCATTAAATGATCCCAACGGCTATATTTCGAGCCGTTGTAATCCCAGACCAGTATACCGACGGTATGCCGGATCATACCGGCGGTATGCCGGTTCGTGGACTGAAAAGTTGCCTTGAGCTCTTTTCAATGCTTTGGTTATAAATAGCCTTGAACCCCTTCATTCAAGGTTGATGCTTTGAGCCTAAAAATTTCTAAACCACCAAAGCCTATCCACAAACAACTCTACAAAGCTTTTATTTGCCATTCACAAATTGTGTTAGAGTTATTGAGTTGAAAAGTGAGATCTTCATCCTACTGTATAAGGAGATCAAAACCTATTATGAAAGGTTGAAGTTGGAGAGTCTTCGTATCCAAACTCTCGGTTGAAGTTGGGGAGTCTTCGTATCCAAACTCTCGGTTGAAGTCGGAGAGCCCTTCGGATTAAAGCTCTTGTGTAAGAAGTTGGCGAGTTCTTCGGATCCAAACTCGTGTGTAACTATTTGCTCAAATAGTAGATTAAAGCCGGAGAGAGTTCCGGGACTGGACTGCCTCTTAGGAGGATACCAAGATACATCGTGTGTCGGTATTGTGTTTGCTTCTTCTCTTGCACTTATATTTTTAAATTGCCTATTAGCTTGTGCTAAGTGCTTGATTAGTTAGCTTGACCCTATTCACCCCCCCTCTAGGGTTCCTACAATATCTTCTTCACCGAGACCATTTTTGATGTTTGTTTCAGAGTTTGGAGTCATCTGTGATTTGTGAGTTTTTGGTACGGACACTTGCTACTCTTGGACTTGCCACTTTGTACCACCAGGTAAGATACCTTGCCACCCTACTCTGTGATTATTATATTCTTATTTTCAGTTGTTATTTTCAGTATTGTTTGGTGATATTTAAACTGTGCGTCCAAGTCACACTTGGGTGCAAGCGACTCTATCGGTCGTTTCTCTTGGTTTATTTATTCTCTTGCATTGACTTAGTTTATTGACCACCCACTGATGTTGAGGTATTGGTATATCTCATATGGCCTTGACACTTGTTGTATCACGTGATGTGTGTCACATATAGGACACGTTTCCGCACAGTTGGCTGGCCACCGATGCGTACGGAGCGTGCGACGGATAGGAGTAACTGCCAATAGTATTGCATGTTAGAAGACTTGGCGGTTACTAGAGGTTCATATCAGTCATGGAGATGATGATACTAGGCATTGGGTGGGGAGAACAATACCTGACGTATGGGCTTCTTTACACTTCTATGATTACCTGTGCGCTCCATCGGAGACGCAGGCTCCAGGCGCCCTCTAACGTTTCCCAGAGCGTTATGGACGTAGCCCCTACACATGGTGCCCTCTGACGCTTCCCGAGCGTTATGGACGTAGGCCCCTGGTACTCTATATGGGAACTATGCCGATCCTATTTTCAGCCAGGACTCATGCGTCGAAGGATTGTATCTCAACTGCATATTCACAGTAGAATGGTCAGGAACCCGATTGCATGCATACATTTTTCTCTTATTATATTATCACAGTTTATTATGGCATGGTGTTTTCTTGTATCTTGCTATGTCCCCTGAGGACCTGGTTATCTCTCCAGGTTTAGACAAGTTTCCACAGGAGTACAGAGCGGCATTGGAGCTATCCTACATTGATGATGAGGCAGTACCTGATGATTCCTAGTCTATTTCTTATCTAAGACAGTTGTAGACATTATTTTACATCTCTTTTTTTTCTATTTTGTGGAGGTCGGACTCCGATCTTGTGAGACTATTTTTCATAGCTGTTTGGAGTGAGTATGTTCATCCGGCTATCTTTTAATACTTTAATTTATTTATTTGGACTTCATTATCTTCTGTGTTGAGCTGTGATGAGATTAGATATGTTATTATGGCCTGTGATTATTTTTATTTACAGCTTATGTGCATATATGAAGATTCCATTTATTGGAGTATTCCTCGTATATGTGCAGCTGGCATGTTCACGTACTTGGTCCTATATATTTTGGGACTGGGGCATTACATGTTTTTGTGGTGGCCCATGCAGGTCGAATTTAATATTATTGGGTTACATGACTGTGCCCAACAAGCCTGCATATAGGAATAGGAATATCTCATCCAGAACTACTACTATCCCTTGACTTCCAATCTTTCTTGAAACTTCCTTGATTATTCGATTTACTTCATATCTAATCCTTCCTAATATCAACTTATCTTCCTCGTGCCAACAGTATGAATCTACGAAGCGAACGCACTTCTGCCTTGGCCCTCATATCTGGTGAGGAGATTACTCCGGAGGGACAGAATCCTCCCATGACTCCAACGATACCTTACCAGCCAGGACTGTCACAGCCTACTACGACGCCGACGACGGAGTACCCAGAGGTCGCAGTACCCCCAGGCAGCCAGGCTGAACAGACTACTACCATGCCACCGGGAGGAAATGTACCACTACCTCCACCACCACTATTCCCTCAGCAGTTTCCTCCACAGTCGGGACCTCAGATGCCTCCTCCACCGACTGATGGGAGCCCTACCACTCAGTTTATGTATGCCATAATGCAGGCTCAGTGGCAGCAGACTGAGCTGATGAGACAGACGATGGTGGCAGCTATGGCTAGACCTCCACCACCAGTACCAACACCAGCACCAGCACCGGCTCTGCATCCCTATGAAGGCTCTATCAAAAATTTCACAGATATGAACCCCAAGGCCTTTAGAGGGTCAGATAAGCCATTAGAGGTTTCACAGTGGCTTATTAGTACCGAGAAGCTACTGAAGGCATCCCAGTTGCCAGCTCGAGATTGGATGACAACAGTGGACTTACTGTTAAAAGACAATGCTCACCACTGGTGGAAGGCGGAAGAGAGATGATTAGGCACTGGGATCACTTGGAAGCAGTTCTATGATGCATTTTATGAGAGATTCTTCCCTCTTCATGTTCGAGATGGTCTCTACGACCAGTTCCTCCATCTGAAGCAAGGGAATATGACAGTTGATGAGTATGACTCGGAGTTCAATCGCCTGAGTCGATTTGGTGCGGGATTGATTCCGACAGAGTTAGAGAAGGCGAGGAGATTTCACCAGGGGCTTGCACCAGAGCTCAAGTCTTATACGACTACTCAGTCTCGAGTCTCCCATTCAGCTGTCTTGGAAGAAGCTCGTGCTCAGAAGATTCTTCGTAAGGAACAGCAGCAGACATCGAAGCGTCATACCCCAGCAGCTACACCAGCCCGAGCTACTCAGAGTGGACCTATCAGAAGGACCACAGGACAATTCCAGCAGAGGCCCTCACCTTATCAGAAGCCTGTTTGCCATTACTGCGGTAAACAAGGACATATCCAGAACGACTGCAGGACTCGCCTTGGATTATGCTTGAGATATGGATCTAATCAGCACATGCTCAAGGATTGTCCTGAGCAACATGCAATAGTACAAGCTCGACAAAATCCGAGGCCCACAGCTCCAGCTCTTCCAGCACCACGGCCTATAGCAGGAGCACCTCGTCCACCATTGCCTCCCCAAGGCACACAGTACAACAAGGCCAGAGCTCAGGGCCCGGGACAGAACTATAGGCAGGCATTCTCACTTGCTGTTGAGGATATAGAGACAGAGGCAGAAGTTATAGCAGGTATGGTTCTAGTTGCATCTTTTCCTGCTATTACATTATTTGATACTGGAGCCACTCATTCATTCATAGCCACTAGTTTTGTCACTAGATATAGCATTCCCATCACACCCTTAGCTAAGAATGTTAAAATTCTCACTGGAGGAGGAGTTGTACCTGTTAGTGGTGTTTGTAGACTTTGTCCTGTAGTGATAAATGGCAGAGAGATGATGGCATAACTTCTTGTATTCCCTATGCCAATATTTGATGTGGTTCTTTGAATGGACTGGTTGAGCCAGCATTTCGCTCTCATAGACTGCCATAGGAGCAATATTATCTTTAGACCACCGAATGCGGCAGAGTTTGAGTTCACCAAAGAAGACGGAGATAGTTGTGAGGCACCCACATCGGGGACTCATATGATGATGCATGACACCCCTCAGCACCCTATTATCACCGAGTTCGAGCATGTATTTCCCGAGGAGTTGCCGGGACTACCACCTGACCGAGATATTGAGTTTTCTATTGAGCTTATTCCCGGAGCCGAGCCTATTTCATCTCGAGTATATCGTCTGGCACCCAAGGAGTTGGTAGAGATGAAGACGCAGATTGATGACTTATTAGAGAAGGGATTTATTCGTGCTAGTGCGTCACCATGGGGAGCACCCGTTCTTTTTGTGCCTAAGAAAGACGGGACAGTGCGCATGTGCATTGACTATAGAGCATTGAATGCAGTGACGGTGAAGAACAAGTATCCCTTGCCGCGTATAGACGATCTATTCGATCAACTGAGTGGAACAAAAGTATTCTCCAAGATTGACTTACGATCGGGCTATCACCAATTGAAGGTTCGGAAGGAAGATATTGCCAAGACGGCCTTTCGATCGAGGTATGGACACTACGAGTTCTTGGTCATGCCTTTCGGTTTGACCAATGCTCCCGCAGTTTTTATGAACTTAATGAACAAGATCTTTCACTAATATTTGGACAAATTCGTAGTAGTCTTTATAGACGATATCTTGATTTACTCCAAGAGTCAAGAGGAGCATGAGCAGCATCTACGGATAGTTTTTGGAACATTGAGGAACGAAAGACTCTTTGCAAAGCTTAGCAAGTGTGATTTCTTTCTCAAGGAGGTATCATTCCTTGGTCATATTGTTACGGGTGATGGTATAGCAGTGGACTCAGAGAAGATCACAGCAGTCAAATCATGGCCCGCTCCCACAACAGCTTCTGAAGTAAGAAGTTTTCTCGGACTTGCGGGTTACTACCGACGGTTCGTAGAGGATTTCTCTCGAATAGCGGGGCCCATGACTCGATTGACTTGCAAGGATCAGGAGTTTGTATGGACAGACGAGTGTCAAGCCGCTTTCGACGAGTTGAAGAAGCGATTGACCACAGCACCGATCTTGACACTACCATCGGGCCTAGGAGGATTTATGATCTACAGCGACGCATTCGGGAAGGGATTAGGATGTGTATTGATGCAGCATGGTCGGGTAGTAGCATATACATCGCGACAGTTGAGAGTGCATGAGAAGAATTATCCAACCCACGATCTAGAGCTCGCAGCGGTTATCTTTGCTTTGAAGCTATGGAGACACTACTTGTACGGCGAAAAGGTTGATATCTACACTGATCATAAGAGCCTCAAGTACGTGTTCACACAAAAGGAGTTGAATATGCGACAGCGACGTTGGTTGGAGTTGATGAAGGATTATGAGATCGAGCTTCATTATCAACCGGGCAAGGCTAATGTCGTGGCAGACGCATTAAGCTGCAAACCCATGGCACACTTTTTGACTACACAGAAGGAATTGATTAGAGACTTGGAGCAGCTTGGTATTGAGGTAGTACTGCCGGGAGCAGACGGTATATTAGCTAACCTTCAAGTGCAATCATCTTTGGTAGAGCGCATCAAGGCAGCATTGCCTAATGATGCTAGATTTCGACGGCTGAAGGAGAGGACTGAAGCAGGAGAGCAAACAGGATTGAGGATCCATACCGATGGGACATTATGATGTGGTGATCGTATTTATGTTCCCAATGGAGATCTACGACAGGAGCTGATGACCGAGGCGCACAGTTCGACTTACTCTATTCATCCCGGAGGGACCAAGATGTATCACAATTTACGACAGTATTATTGGTGGTACGGAATAAAGCGGAAGATAGCTCATTTTGTTGCCAAGTGCTTGGTATGTCAACAAGTGAAGGCGGAGCACCAGAGGACGGCCGGATTATTGCAGCCGCTACCCATTCCTGAGTAGAAGTGGGAGCACATTACTATGGATTTCGTCACGGTTTTTCCTCGGAGTCCTAGAGGACGTGACGCAGTGTGGGTGATTGTTGATAGACTTACGAAGTCAGCACATTTCTTGCCTTTTAGAGTGGGCCAGTCGACTGAGGTATTGGTAGAGATGTATATGGAGCAGATTGTGAGATTGCACAGTGTGTCTATTAGTATTGTGTCGGACCATGACTCGAGATTCACCTCGCATTTTTGGCGAAGCATACAAGAGAGTTTGGGTACCCGATTGAAGTTTAGCACATCGTATCATCCGTAGACAGACGGCCAGTCAGAGCATACCATTCAGACGCTAGAGGATATATTGAGAGCGTGTATGCTTGATTTTGGCGGTTCGTGGAAGGACCATCTTCATCTTGTTGAGTTTTTCTACAACAATAGCTATCAAGCGAGCATTCAGATGGCTCCGTTTGAGGCATTGTATGGTAGGAAGTGTCGGTCTCCTATTTGTTGGAGCGACATAGGAGAGCGACAGCTATTGGGTCCCGAGTTGGTCTTGAGCATAGTAGAGACAATGAAAAAGATCCAGGACCACCTACGAGCAGCGCAAGATCGTCAGAAGCAGTGGGCAGATAATCGTTGCCGACCCTTGGAGTTCAAAGAGGGTGACCATGTGTTCTTGAAGATATCCACCACTAGAGGCACGATTCGATTCGGAAGACGTGGCAAGTTGAGTCCAAGGTACATTGGGCCTTTCGATGTTTTGGAACGTGTGGGAGAGGTTGCCTACAGATTGGCATTGCCACCATCACTAGAGGGAGTACATGACGTATTCCATGTATCTCAGCTGAGAAGGTACGTGGTGGACAGCAATCATGTGCTTAATCACTCCGAGATCACAGTTGGACCGAGCTTGTCGTACGAAGAGCAACCAGTGGGTATCCTCGATCGCCGAGTGAAGGTGTTGCGGAATCAATCTATTCCATTGGTTCGCGTGGCATGGAAGCATCACTCGCCAGGGGAGTCCACCTGGGAGCGCGAGGACGACATCCGTAATCGCTACCCGCATTTGTTCGAAGGCGAAGGTATGTCTTGCATATTAAGTACCATTATATTCCTTGCATTGCATTGGACCCCCGATATTAGTTTAATTTCGAGGACGAAATTTTTTTTAAGTTGGGTAGGATGTAAACCCCCATAATTTATATTGATTTTTTTATAAATTAATTTTGTTATGTATTTTATTAAGTTATGGATTTAATTACTATTAAGTTATTAGTATAATTAAAGCATGTGTGTATATATACATTATTATATGTGTGCATGTTAATATTTCTATTAAATTAGGTGTATAATAAATTCTAGAATTTTTATGAAATTTGTTGGTAATTTTTAGGAGTTTATTGAATGCTTAATATATATATATATATATATAGTTATAGTTGATATATATATATATATATATATATATATATATATATATATATATATATATATATATATATATATATGGGGAGGGGACTAACACACGTGGGCGGTCCACCTCACCAGTACACCCCCACAAATTCAAGTCCCATGCTAGCAGCTAGCAGCTGCTATAGTATATCACCCGACCCCACCTACCAAAGGGGATAGCTGCTATCGGAAACCCGAGTACCCCCTATTCCTATTTACATTCGGAACGGAACACAGCAGTATATAAACCGCCCACTCAAGCCGATACCTAACCCCTCTCGTTATCAGATATGTCTCGACCCCAAGCCGCTAACCTTCCTCCACACCCCCGCGCTCGCAGTCGGCCGCCTACTCGCCGTCGACGACGTCGGGATCACTCGGAATCGACGGATAAACAGAGAATACTTTGTTTTCGAAGAACTCAGGTACCCGTCTTCAACTCCAAATATTTTTGATTCTATCCAACGAAAATTCGATCTATCGAATGCTGTGCGTAGACAACATAACCCCCTCAAAACCTTTTTGGTAGAATCGAGCGAAACCCCATATATATCTCGGTATTCGAACCTAAACTTCCCGAAAAACTGTCGAAACAGAACAGTTTCAGGGCAGTCCCAAACCCCTATTTGGAAGCCAAATTCTTGGCGATCCTTCGACTATTTTGTAAAACTAATTGAACACGTTCGAAGGCAACCTAACCACGATGGAAACGTAACTGGTAGATTAGTATTTCGATTTCTGTGTGTGTATTAATTCCATGTTAAACTTGTGAGAAAAACTCATTTCAAAATAATAAATTTCTAAAATTTCTGTCCGATACGACGTCGCTCCGACAAACCGGGCAATGCAGTCGCACGTTATATGCATCGAAAGGTGCGTATGGACGTTGCGGATGTGTGGAAACTGACGGAACTCAGTTTCGTCGCGTGTGTGCGACGAAATCAACGTGTATCCATCGAGATACCCCCGTATCGGCATTTTGCAAACTTGTCCATAACTTCGTGTACAGTCGTCGAATCGAGACGAAACTTGCGCCAACAGGTCTGGATCGAAATTCTGGTCCTGCATGCCAAGTTTGGTCCGATTCTGAGAAGGTCGAATCGAAACCCAATTTTGGCGGGCCCGCGACCCACTCAAAACGGGCGATTTTGTACACGGCTCCTCGGAATCCAAAACTGGACATACCTGAGTTCCTCTCCTCAAACTGAAATCATAGACATATAGGTTGACGACTTTAGAGACCGTAGACTTTGGCAAACGTTTCGGTGCAAAGCGGGTCCAACGGCGGACATCGTTTTGACCCGAAATTACGATTTTGCCCCTGTTCCAGAATTTGACTTTTGGACAGGCGTTTCCTAGGTATATCTTCTTCACCGAGATCATTTTTGATGTTTGTTTCAGAGTTTGGAGTCATCTGTGATTTATGAGTTTTTGGTGCGGACACTTGCTACTCTTGGACTTGCCGCTTTGTACCACCAGGCAAGATACCTTGCCACCCTACTCTATGATTATTATATTCTTATTTTCAGTTGTTATTTTTAGCATTGTTTTGTGATATTTAAACTGCGCGTCCAAGTCACACTTGGGTGCAAGCGACTCTATCGGTCGTTTCTCTTGCTTTATTTATTCTCTTACATTGACTTAGTTTATTGACCACCCACTGATGTTGAGGTATTGGTATATCTCATATGGCCTTGACACTTGTTGTATCACATGATGTGTGTCACATATAGGACACGTTTCCGTGCAGTTGGATGGCCACCGATGCGTACGGAGCGTGCGACGGATAGGAGTAACTGCCAATAGTATTGCATGTTAGAAGACTTGGCGGTTACTAGAGGTTCATATCAGTCATGAAGATGATGATACTAGGCATTGGGTGGGGAGAACAATACCTGACGTATGGGCTTCTTTACACTTCCATGATTACCTGTGCGCTCCACCAGAGACGCGGGCTCCAGGCGCCGTCTGACGTTTCCCAGAGCGTTATGGACGTAGCCCCTACACATGGTGCCCTCTGACGCTTCCCGAGCGTTATGGACGTAGGCCCCTGGTACTCTCTATGGAAACTATACCGATCCTATTTTCAGCCAGGGCTCATGCGTCGAAGGATTGTATCTCAACTGCATGTTCACAGTAGAATGGTCAGGAACCCGATTGTATGCATACATTTTTCTCTTATTATATTATCACAGTTTATTATGGCATGGTGTTTTCTTGTATCTTGCTATGTCCCTTGAGGACCTGGTTATCTCTCCATATTTAGATGAGTTTCCACAGGAGTACGGAGCGGCATTGGAGCTATCCTACATTGATGATGAGGCAGTGCCTTATGATTCCTAGTCTATTTCTTATCTGAGACAGTTGTAGACATTATTTTACATCTCTTTTCTTTCTATTTTGCGGAGGTCGGACTCCGATCTTGTGAGACTATTTTTTATAGCTGTTTGGAGTGAGTATGTTCACCCGGCTAACTTTTGATACTCTTATTTATTTATTTGGACTTCATTATCTTTTGTGTTGAGCTGTAATGAGATTAGATATGTTATTATGGCCTGTGATTATTTTTATTTACAACTTATGTGCATATATGAGGATTCCATTTATTGGAGTATTCCTCGTATATGTGCAGCTGGCATGTTCACGTACTTGGTCCTATGTATTTTGGGACTGGGGCGTTACATGAACCCAATCCAAATAACCTGACATAAGTCAACCCCTAAATTCAAGTAAATAATATTCAAGGAAAGCTTAAACAAAACCCAACCCCTACTGATCTCCAACCTTTACATACACGCAAAAACTTCTCCAAACGACACTAGATTAACATATATACCGAAGATGGGAGAACAAGACACCTGTGCTCACGAACAGTCGAATGTATCCCCCACAACTCCCATGAGATGGACACCAAAGCATCAGACACTCACACACAACACAGAATACATTTAAAACTCATATTGAGCGAGTTGTTCCCTGTAGGATTAATACACACTGGAAATAACTGCAACGAAGCCCGTACTTCTCGCCAACCCTTTCCTTGCATATACAGAACACTACTCAAGACAGTCACAATCTCCCCAACCACAGACACACGCATTCGATGCCTCCAGGACACGAACGAGACACAACTCGAAACTGAATAGCCATTAACCCCTCGTTCCGACCCTGGCCAAACACGACACTCAATTAAACACATCGCAACATACTCTAATTAATATGGAAGATGAATCAGTACCTGAGAAACGATCCAGACCGAAGCAAGGACACGATCCAGGGAATCAGACACTGCCTTCTCGTGTCCAGCCGATTCGAGACTCTGCTTAGACCTTCTGTCGAACAGATTCAGTGCAAGAGAAGAAAATCCATTATCAAAACATGTTTGGAAATTCTAAATAGGAAAAATTACTCAGACAACCCAAAATCATTGATAATGACTCCAGATCCCCCAAGCATTCCAAGAAATTCCAATTGAATGATCGATCAACGATCCAATAGTGATCGATCACTAGAATAGACGGAGGAGACGAAGGCTTACCAATGGAATTCGATCAACCAAAGCTCTGACGTCGATCACCGAAGATGAAGGCCTGCGGATCCGTCGAAGAAGAATGACGATCGACGGAGAAGTTCTCGCAGTTGTTGTCGAAAGATCCGTTCGCCGTCGCCTGGAGTGCTTCGTCACCGGAGAGAATCACCCTGGGGTCGTCGACGTCGGTGGCTCGCGGTCGCTGCGGGTTCGTCGAGACTCGACAGCGACGGAGTAGATAAAGTCGCCGGGAAGATGGATCCTCGCAGTCGTCGTCGAAGAGCACGGGGTCGTCTCTACCGAGGAGATCGCACGGCCGAGCGCCGTCGCTGAACGTCGTCGATCGCCGGAAGGGAGGAGTTAGGGCTCGGCGCTCTTCGAAGAAGAGGGAAGAATTTCCCGAGCTCAGCGAAGAAACAGAGGAGGATAACTCTCTCTCTCTCTCTCTCTCTCTCTCTCTCTCTCTCTCCTCTTTCACTGTTTTAAAGGAAAAAAGGAAAATTTGCGTTTAAGTCACTCCTACTTAAACTGATTTATGCAGAGAGACCCCCCACTTTTCATTATTTGCAGAATTTGAAGAAAAAAATAGTTAGAAAATTTAAGAAATAAATGGGGACCACTAATTTAGTTATAACAACTTGAAAATTCAAAATTAAGGATTTAAAAGTTTGGAGGGAAAATAAATTTTTAAATCCCAAATTCAATTTGCTCTAGATTAATACCCATTTAGAAATCGTATTATAAAATAGGTAAATCAATTAAATATTTCTCATGAACAAACTGTAAAATAAAATGTAGCTAAATTAGAAAATCCCAAAAAACACAAAATTTCAAAATTTCGGAAAAGCGGGGTTACAACGAAGCTGAAATAGTTATACAATTTTATAAACTTGTTGACACCAAAATATAGATAAAAATTTTATTAATATAAATTAATATAAATATAGATACTTAAACTTACTTAATGGAATTTATGATTATACCTATTATAATAAATAGGTAAATAATTTCTTATATGTAAAAATATGCAGGAATATATATATATATATATATATATATATATATATATATATATATATATATATATATATATATATATATATATATAGCGCGGGCTCACGCGGGCCCCACGCGGGCCCCGCACGATCCGATGGTGCAGGGGGGGCGGGACTTCGACGGGGCTCCGCGGGCGGGGCCTTTGATCCGCTCCCATATATATATATATATATATATATATATATATATATATATATATATATATATATATATATATATATATATATATATATGTGTGTGTGTGTGTGTGTGTGTGTGCAAAAAACAAAAAACAAATAAGCCTATTGATAAAAAAAACAAAGTTTGCAAATACATATTTATAAATAAGATTTATTGGTGAACACATTTTTTTTTTTTTGAATTCAAAAAAAAAAATTGTGTTCACCAATAAATCTTATTTATAAATATGTATTTGCAAATTGGTGAACACATATACATAAACGTATTTGTAGATTTATATATATAGTATACATACACTTATATGTTTAACCAACAAATTATAAGTAAGTACATATATATAAAACAATGATTTACAATACTTTAAATAAAGAATTGGGAAGGGCATATATGTCTTTACCTTTTATATTGTAGGGTTGCTACTGCGGAGTTATTTTTTCTACTTATTGTTGGCTATAACCTCGACAGGATAACGATGCAATGCTGCAAGTTGGCAAACGTGCGTAGTCCAGCCGCAATAAGGTCCGCTCCGGCCTGCAGAAGGAGGTTCGGGAAGAGTCCGAGAAGCATAAAGCTTCTATGTCATCTGCGGCTTGTAAGAACTGGCATGGCACGGCAAAGTTCAGGGACGTTGAGCATCAATTATGGCCGGGTCTGGTTGAACGTAGGGTCTTGGCAATGGCGAGTTGGAGGTGAGGATGGGGTTCGACAATGAAGATGCTCGGATCTGGGCGGTCGACGTCTCCAAGGAAACGCGGGGGTCATCATCACGGCGAGGCGGTTGCCGTCAACAGCTACTGCACCGCGACCGTGTTAGACCCGGGGGCTTGATCAAAGATGAAAACTAATGCAATCGAGATCTGAGATGTCACACAAAACTTTGTGATGATCAAACTCAAGATCTACGAATAAAACTAAATAACCAAATTACAATATGAAGGAGAAAAATAGCAAAGAGAAGATCTCTTGTTCTTCCTTGCAAACGTGTTGCAATTGGGACAGAACAAGTTACAATAATCTAGAGAGATGAGAAGAAGAAAAACAATGCTGGGGTGTCAAAACACCGTTGCTCAAAGCAAGATTCGCCCCACACGATCTGCTTCCAGGAACCAGCAAGTTTGAAGAACTTGTGGAACGCTCGATGTCACCTCTGTTCTGACTCCTCGGATGGACTTACAATGGCGGCAGCAACTCTCTCTCTCTTTCTCCTTTTCTGACTTGTATTTTCGTGGTACTCACAAAGGAGGCCAGAAGAGAGTATTTATAGAGAGAGGGGGAAAACCCTAGCCGCCTCATCAGTTATGGAAAGATTGAATCAAATCACAAAAAAGATAGCAACGAATTAATTCTAATCCCACAAAGATAGGAACTGAATTAATTCAAATCCCACAAATATAGTAACGAAATTAATTCAAATCCCACAAAGATAGGATCTGAATTAATCGTATTGATTCACCCTTTCCATAACTGATTTAAAATCTGCACAGTCAGCGTAGCCCTCCATGCGGCAGCAGCAGCAGCAGCAGCCTGGCCGCATGGACCGCTTGGGCCGCATGGACCGCATGTGCCGCATGAGCCGCATGGACCGCATGAACCGCATGAGCCGCATGAGCCTCATGGACCGCATGGACCACATGAGCCGCATGAACCGCATGGCCGCATGGCCGCATGGCCGCATGAGGCCGCATATGAGCCGCATGCCGCATAAGATCGCATGGCCGTATATGAGCCGCATAAAGACCGCATGACTGCTGACGTGCTAAGTGCAAAGTGCGCCAACAAAACACCACATTACGCCTCATGAGCCCATGAGCCCGAGTCCGAGTTCGAGTCGCTAAGCCCCTTTGGGGCTTAGCTCCAAGTGGAATTAATCCAAGAGAATGACAAAAGCATTAATGCTTAATCCTTGGAGCCTTATTCTTACCTCCTAGTAAAATCACCCACATGGTTCCCTCCTTAGGGTCACCACCCCATGTGCATCTCTCAACAACACACCCAAGTATATATGTTGAGATAACTCATGGTGCATTTCCGATGTGGGACTAAAATTTACAAGGCATGTTGAGAGCAAGCTCTCTTCATGTAAAGAAAGCACCAAAGAAAGCACCAACAATCCCCCACATATCACAACATATATATGTGTCCAGGGTTGAGCGTTCCCCACAGTAACTGTCCATTTTGTATTAGGATAGATGTCGCTGACGACTTGAATCTTCCCGCATGGGTTAAATAACAATGTGATACAAGAATGGACTACGCCTTGAATTCTGTACCACAATTGTAATTCTTCCCACTCACAAAGTGTAGTTACGTGTGCTTCTGGCTGCACATTAAAGGCCCTGTGCCAGCCTGGTTTCAGTGTATAATTTTGGGCGTCTACAAGTTTACCCTCAAGAGACGGCCTGATATCTCTTTCCATATACTATAGGTGAGTTCTTTATTAAAGAGATATGGCATGAAGCCTTGCGCTTCCTTGCGGTGCTACGCCGCTATGACATGGCCTGAAGCCGAGGCATTACCCCTACTTGGGAACCTCATCGTAGTGTCATACTACTGTAGCATGAGGTCACAAGCCTCTTTGTAGTGCCAAACTACCCAGCATGAAGCCTAAGGCTTCCTTGCGGTGTTACGCCGCAACGACATGGCTTGCAATGCCGAGGCTTTACCCCTACCTGGGTACCTCATCGTGGTGTCGTACCACTGTAACATGGGGCCATCCTCCCCTTTGTAGTGCTGTCTACAACTTTTTAATTACGTCATACAGCATTAGGCTACCTGTCTATTTGCGGTGCTATGCCGCTATGACTTGGCTTGCAAAGCCGAGGCATTACCCCTACCTGGGAACCTCATGGTGGAGTCATTCCACTGTAGCATGGAGTTTCACTCCTTGTAGTGCTGCTCTACCGTGCTTCCTGTAAAGCACACCAGACATTCACTCTGCCTGAGAACTCATTAAGGCGTTTAAGCCAACCTTCCACAGGATTTGTTTTTTCGCAGAAAAATACATAGTAGACAACAGTGGTTATGGGTCCGTATCCCTTCCATGTTCCAGAGAACAAGTACCCACTGTTACCTGATAGTTTCCCAGTCAGTGATCCTCCTTTGAACCAAAAGTTAGATGCCTAGTAGATTTCTCTTTGAACTAATAGCATAAAACTTTATGGTAGGATTACAAAGACACACTATCAGAATGCCTTCAAGCCCATTTTACAAGCTGTGTCATCGACCAACTGGCGCTTGAGGCCCTTTGTGAACGGATCTGCCAGGTTCTCCTGACTCCGAACATCAACCACTGCAATTACACCTCTTTTGATAAGATCGTGTACTGCCCTGTGCTTCAACCGCACAGTCCTCTTTTTCCCGTTGAAGAGGTCATTTGATGCCACCGCCGCAGTCGCCTGGTTGTCACAGTATATCGGTATCGCTGGTATCTGAGCCCCAACCACTGGAAGATCATACATGAGCTCCCGAAGCCATTCTGCTTCATCTGCTGCAGTTTCAAGTGCATAGAATTCAGATTCCATGGAGGAACGAGAGAGTATAGTCTGCTTCTTCGACTTCCACGATATAGCAGCTCCACCCAAGGAAAAGACATATCCACCTGTGGATCTCTCGCTTTCCACCTCTGAACACCAGCTAGCATCACTGAAGCCTTCCACTACTGTCGGATACCCGTTGTAGTGCAGTGCATATGTCTGAGTCTTCTTGAGATATCTCATTACTCGCTTCACAGCTTTCCAGTGCTCAACCCCTGGGTTGCTTGTGAACTGACTCAGCATTCCCACGGCGAAAGCTATGTCAGGCCTTGTGGCAGTAGTTGCGTACATCAAACTTCCGATAACGCTAGAATACTCCAGCTGCCTGACGCTTTCCCTCGAGTTTGGCTTCAGCATCTGATCACACCTGTATGGCGTATCGATTCCTGGAAGATCCTTATACCCATAGCGTGTGAGCATCTTCTCAATATAGTGAGATTGTGACAGCGCTACTCCAGTGTCTGTCCGGATGATCTTTATGCCCAAGATGACATCTGCATCCCCCAAGTCCTTCATACTGAACTTGGTTGAGAGGAACTTCTTTGTCTCTGTGACACAGCCTATATCCGTACCTAGGATTAGCATGTCGTCCACGTACAGACAAACGATGACTCCTCTTCTATCAGCGAACTTTGTGTAAACACATTTGTCCGTCTCGCTGACTCTGTAGCCGTTTGACCTAATAACTTTGTCAAACTTCTCATGCCACATCTTGGGAGCTTGCTTCAAACCATATAATGATTTCACCAACTTGCAGACTTTGTCTTCAAGACCTTTGACGACAAATCCATCTGGCTGTTGCATGTAAATCTCTTCGGTCAGCTCCCCATTCAGGAACGCTGTCTTTACATCCATCTGATATATCACCAACTTATGTATAGCTGCTAGAGCGATTAACATCCTGATGGTGGTCATCCAGGCTACTGGAGCGTACGTGTCGAAGTAGTCTATCCCCTGTTTCTGAGAAAATCCCTTGGCTACCAGCCTGGCCTTGAACTTGTCAATAGTTCCATCTGCCTTCATCTTCTTCTTGAAGATCCATTTACATCCGATGCGCTTTTCTCCTTCAGGTAGATCTACCAACACCATTGTGTTATTAGAGGTGATAGAGTCAAACTCGTCATTCACTGCCTCCTTTCAGAAGATAGCATCTCTGGTCTTCATCGCCTCATCATAGGTAAGCGGATCTGCTTCCACATGATAGGTGACAAAGTCATCTCCGAAATCTTTCGGTCTCCTCGCTCGCTTAGCTGACGGCTCGACGAGTTCTGGTGCAAGAGTTGTTTCATCAACAACAGCTTCTTCTTGGACTACTGGCTCGTATGAGATTTCAGTCTCATTAGTACCTACATCATTTTTCGGAATGTCCGAAAGAATAATGTTTTTGTCTTTTGCGAACTTGTCTTCAAAGTATTCAGCATCGCGAGATTCGATAATATGATTTGATTCAATATCAAGAAATCTCCGAGCATCACTCTTCTCGGCATACCCCAAGAAGATAGCCTTCGTAGTCCTTGTCCCCAGCTTCTGAATCTTCAGATCTGGAAGCTTCACATACGCCAGACACCCCCACACTCGAATGACATTCAAGTTGGGTCTGACTTTGAACCAGAGTTCATGAGGAGTTACGTCCGAAGTTGCATATGGCACTCTATTCAGAATGAAAGTGGTCGTTAATGCAGCTTCTCCCCAGTAGCATTTTGGAAGACCTGCAGTGAGCAGCATAGAATTCATCATTTCTGTTAATGTCCGGTTCTTCCTCTCTGCTACTCCGTTGGATTGAGGAGAATATGGAGCAGTAGTCTCGCATATGATTCCATGTTCTTTGCAGAACGATGCGAATTCATGAGACCTATACTCCCCACCTCGATCACTTCTCAGCCTCTTTAGTTGTTGTCCAGTCTGCCGTTCAGCCTCGGCCCTGAACTCTCTGAACTTCTCGAAAGCTTCGTCTTTGGACTTGAGCAAGTAGACGAACGCGTATTTTGAGAAGTCGTCGATGAAGTTTATGAAATACTTCATCCCGGCCTTCGTGGAGAAATGTTTGAAGTCACAGATATCGGAGTGCACCAACTCCAGAAGATCTGTGCTTCGATTGACCCGATGAAAGGGTTTCCTTGTGATCTTCGTCTGAGCACACACTTCACACTTCTCCACCTTACCCCCACATTTGGAGATAAGTCCTAGACTAGACATTTTGTTGATTCTTTTACTATGAACATGTCCTAGTCTATTATGCCACAACTCAAGAGAATAATCAAAAAATGCAACTGCATTAATGTCATCAAACTGGTTGACAAGCTGAATTTTAAACATTCCTTCGGTTTGATAAGCCTTCCCGAAGTATGTTCCTTTCTTGGACATAACCATCTGACCAGCGTTGATGTCCATCCTCAAGCCTGCGTTGCAGAGCAGGCTCCCAGAGATTAGGTTCTTGGCAATCGCAGGAACATGCTTCACTCCTTGAAGCGTCAGAGTGTTCCCAGAAGTGAGTTTCAGCTCTACAGTCCCAATCCCCAGTACTTCAGCTTGGGCCTGGTTCGCCATGACAACTTTCTCAGATGTCGGCTGGTATGTGACGAACCATTCCTTGTCAGAACAGACATGGCAAGTCGCACCAGTGTCTATCCACCAGTCAGAGTCAACCCCCACAGTTGTGACCTGTCCGATCATAGCAACAATGTTAGAAACCAATAAAACCTTATTAGGCTCACCTTTCTCTGATTGTTTAGGCTTAGATCTGCATTCACTCTTGTAGTGGCCTTTCTTGCCACAATTGTAACAAGTCACGTGGGACTTAGTCTTCTGTTGCTTGAATGAAGGAC
This sequence comes from Iris pallida, assembly GCA_029216955.1. Taxonomy (NCBI): domain Eukaryota; kingdom Viridiplantae; phylum Streptophyta; class Magnoliopsida; order Asparagales; family Iridaceae; genus Iris; species Iris pallida. The sequence continues at coordinate 37,624 of JANAVB010031261.1, forward strand.
CCTTCACTTTCAGATTAGTGAAGTCCTTCTTCTTGGGATGAGAAGCCGCCTGCTTCCCCTTGGAATCTCTCGTATGCACAAGATTGGCTTTAGCCAACTGTTTGGACAGAGTGTCCACCTTCTGTTGAGAACGCATCTCGTCCTCAACATGGATCTCTTGAAGTAGATCTCCCAAGCTAATGTCTAGCTTCTTTCTGTGCATCCTTGCATAGAAGATACTCCATCCAGCAGGAAGTTTTGAGACGATCCCTCCGACGACAAACTTATCGGGAAGGGGCATCTCTTCGTCTTCCAGTTTCTGACGCAGCTTCAGAAATTCCTTCACCTGTGGCAGCATGGACTTTTCGTCCTCAAAGAGCAATTTGTGATATTTTTCAACCACAAATATTTTGCTCCTGTTCTTATCTTCTTCATACAGATTTTCCACAGACTCCCATATGTCTCTGGCAAGTTCCTTCTTTGAGTAGGATTCTGCCAGAGAGTCCTCCATAGCATTCAGGATGAGAAGCTTGCAGATGCTATTTTCCCTTCTCCACTTGGCCTGGAGTTTGGTAGCCGCGTTGATGGCGGCAGTAGATCCAGTGTCTGGAACAGAGGGTTCTTCCTCCAACAGAACATGATCAACGTCTTTCAGTTGAAGAGTTAGGTACACCTTTCTCTTCCAGACTTGATAGTGCTCTCCATCGAACTTTTCCAACTTGCAGAAGTCCGATTGGAGGAGCGAAGCATTAATGTTTTCCATCTATACGGATCTTGCTTTGAGATTGTTAGACCCGGGGGCTTGATCAAAGATGAAAACTAATGCAATCGAGATCTGAGATGTCACACAAAACTTTGTGATGATCAAACTCAAGATCTACGAATAAAACTAAATAGCCAAATTACAATATGAAGGAGAAAAATAGCAAAGAGAAGATCTCTTGTTCTTCCTTGCAAATGTGTTGCAATTGGGACAGAACAAGTTACAATAATCTACAGAGATGAGAAGAAGAAGAACAATGCTAGGGTGTCAAAACACCGTTGCTCAAAGCAAGATTCGCCCCACACGATCTGCTTCCAGGAACCAGCAAGTTTGAAGAACTTGTGGAACGCTCGATGTCACCTCTGTTCTGACTCCTCGGATGGACTTACAATGGCGGCAGCAACTCTCTCTCTCTCTTTCTCCTTTTCTGACTTGTATTTTCGTGGTACTCACAAAGGAGGCCAGAAGAGAGTATTTATAGAGAGAGGGGGGAAACCCTAGCCGCCTCATCAGTTATGGAAAGATTGAATCAAATCACAAAAAAGATAGCAACGAATTAATTCTAATCCCACAAAGATAGGAACTGAATTAATTCAAATCCCACAAATATAGTAACGAAATTAATTCAAATCCCACAAAGATAGGATCTGAATTAATCGCATTGATTCACCCTTTCCATAACCGATTTGAAATCTGCACAGTCAGCGTAGCCCTCCATGCGGCAGCAGCAACAGCAGCCTGGCCGCATGGACCGCTTGGGCCGCATGGACCGCATGTGCCGCATGAGCCGCATGGACCGCATGAACTGCATGAGCCGCATGAGCCGCATGGACCGCATGAGCCGCATGAGCCGCATGGACCGCATGAGCCGCATGAACCGCATGGCCGCATGGCCGCATGAGCCGCATGAGGCCGCATATGAGCCGTATGCCGCATAAGATCGCATGGCCGCATATGAGCCACATAAAGACCGCATGACTGCTGACGTGCTAAGTGCAAAGTGCGCCAACAAAATGCCACATTATGCCTCATGAGCCCATGAGCCCGAGTCCGAGTTCGAGTCGCTAAGCCCCTTTGGGGCTTAGCTCCAAGTGGAATTAATCCAAGAGAATGACAAAAGCATTAATGCTTAATCCTTGGAGCCTTATTCTTACCTCCTAGTAAAATCACCCACATGGTTCCCTCCTTAGGGTCACCACCCCATGTGCATCTCTCAACAACACACCCAAGTATATATGTTGAGATAACTCATGGTGCATTTCCGATGTGGGACTAAAATTTACAAGGCATGTTGAGAGCAAGCTCTCTTCATGTAAAGAAAGCACCAAAAAAAGCACCAACAGACCGCCAGCACAGCTCTCGGTTGTACGGCTAGGAAGTGTACTCGGCCTGCTCTACACTATCGAGACTTCCGGGCGCCGGCCGAATGATGCGGTGGTTGGCTTGGCCAATTATTGATTGGCGGTTGTGGGTGGTTCCGGCGGTAGGTAGCCGGAAAGAGCATATAGGGATGCTTCGCAGGTTGTAAGGCCAGCGGCTCCCTCCAGAGGGAGGTGCTCCTTGCAATGGCAATGGTGTTAGATTATATTTTGTAATCAATGTAAATATGGCCCATAAGCCCAAAGCTAGACACTATATATATTATAACAAATCCTATCAATGAGAACAAGGCATTATTATTTCCTACATGGTATCAGAGCCAGGTTTGAAATTGTTGAAAAGCAGCTTTTGAAATAAGCCATATGTTTTACAAATCAATTAAAAAATTGAATTAGCTTTCAATCTCTTTTTATAAGGTTCTTTTTCATATCTCTTTTCACAGAATATGTAATAAAAAATAATAATGATAAGCAATCTGTAGAAAAATATTTGAGATATCTGACAACTATATATATTGTAACAAACCCTATCAATAAGAACAAGGCATTATTATTTCCTACATGGTATCATAGCCTTTCGAAAAATCCTAGCCGCCAAACCCTACATCTCTAATCCGCCAAACCCTACATCTCCACCTGAATACGGCATTCGATCCGGCGCCCCTCCTCCCCGGCGAACCCCACGTCCGATCCGGCTGACCGCCCGGTGCTCGACTGCTCGGCCCGGTCCGCCCGACTGCTCCGCCCGACTGCTCCGCCCGGTCCGCCAACCTCGTTCGCCCGGCAGCGTCAGGATCCGTCCGGCCGACTCCCGTCCGATCCGACGCACCGGCCGACCCCTACGCGCCGACTCCTACGTGCGTTGACCCCTACGCGCCCCTACACGCCCAATCCGGTGCCGACGACCTCTGCGCGCCCGATCCGGCGTACCGACCGCGGGTGGTTCTCCGTGAACCCTGCCCAGCAGCAGCCGATTCGTCGGCATTGTATAAAATTTTGTACACCCGACATCCGCTTGCTCCTACGCTCCAGATCCGGTGCCCCTGATCGCGGCCGATTCGCCGCCGACCCCGTCCATCAGCGGCGGATTCGTCAGAGTTGTACAAAATTTTGTACACCCGACATCCGCTCGCTCCTACGCGCCAAATCCGACGCCCCTGATCGCGGCCGATTCGCCGTCGACCCCGTCCATCAGCGGCCGATTCATCGGAGTTGTACAAAATTCTTGTACATCTGACATCCACGATGGCAGATGATGTTGCATCCAGCTACTCCGTCACGACTGGCGGTGGCGGAACATACAATCCAAATTATCCTAATCTGAAGGATCCATATTTTCTGAGTTCTGCTGATCAACCAGGAAATATCATTACTCCTATTGTTTTCCATGGACCGAACTATGCTGAATGGTCTCGGTCGATACGTCTCTCCCTGATCTCTAGGCGAAAGATCATTTTTCTGGAAGGTACTGAAGTCAAACCTGTTAATGATGCTAGTAAATCACTTGATTGGAGATGCGTGCAAGCGCTATTGGTTCAATGGGTTCTTAATACCATTGATCCATCACTGAAGAAATCTTTACCGTACTTTGAGGAGGTTTATCCATTGTGGAACTTGTTGGAGAAAAGATTTATTGTTAGCAATGGCACTCGGAAGCAACAAATTAAGATGGCTTTGGCTGAGTGCAAACAAACGGCTTCGATGTCTGTGGAAACCTACTTTAGAAATTTGCAGTCTTTGTGGGATGAACAAGCTGCTTATTTCCTATTGCCAACTTGTACCTGTGGTGAACTTGCTGCAAAGCTGCAGGCTATGAGGGATGAAGACCACTTTTAGGACTTTATGTATGGGTTGAATGCTGAGTTGTATGGTCATACCCGATCTAATCTTCTGGCTCAGGATCCTCAGCCAAGTTTAGATCGGGAATATCAGGCAGTCCGTGAGGAGGAGGATATACCAAAATCTCAGGTCCAATTCGCTGCTGAGGAGGTGTTGGCGCTGGCTATCAAGACTTCACCTCGTCTTTCTACTACTTCTAATAGTAGAACCTCAGATTCCAGGGACAAATCAGGTATGATCTGTACTCATTGCAAGAAAATAGGTCATGATGTTGCAACTTACTTTGCCAAGATTGACTATCCAGAGTGGTGGGAAACTCGTCCTCGGCGTGAGGGCGGACGTGGTGCTGGTGGTGGCAGAGGCCCGGCACTACAGCAGAGACGTGATGGGAGACGCGGTACCGGTGGCACAGGGGTTGTTCATCATATCGTCGCTGCTGGTCATGGTGTCCCTGCTGGTCTTGCTAGGAGTTCGGCGGATATGATGCATGGAGGGTATCCTTCACCACTTTCAGGTGAACAATGGCAGAAACTGATGAGCTTACTGGGTAACGATAATTCTTCCAACCCTGGCTCTTCAAACTCTGAGCGTCTGATGGATAAGAATTCTTCTGTCGCTTGGATATTCGATACTGGGGCTACTCTTCATGCGACAGGTTCTCGTGACTGTTTAGTTGATTGCTTTGGGGGCCCCGTCTGTCCTATGATTTTGCCTGATGGGAGCGCTATTGAGGCTGTTCTGAGAGACAAAGTATTTTTGACTGTTTTATTGGTGTTGACGGATGTTCTTTATGTTCCGACATTGACTTACAATTTGATCTCTGTCTCACAATTGATTGGTGCCAGAAATTATGATATATTATTTACTCCTGATTTGTGTTTTGTTCAGGACCGAAGTACGAGGATGGTGATTGGAGCAGGTAAACAGAGGGGTGGACTTTACTTTTTGGGGGAGGTTCCAGCTTCTTTGGCTTCGGTGATCCTGGCATGCCGAGAGAGTGATTCCGAGGTTTGGCATAGTAGACTGGGGCATCCTTCAGATAAAGTAATACAGACTTTATCTTTTCTCTCTGGTAGTAGTGTGTTTTCTCATAAGGCTTGTGATATTTGTCATCAAGATAAACAGACTCGTGATGCTTTTCCTGATAGTAGTAGTCGTGCTTTGAAATGCTTTGAACTTATACACTGTGACCTGTGGGGACCATATCGTGTTCCGTCATCTAATGGGGCACGATATTTTTTGACTTTGGTGGATGATTTTTCTAGAGCTGCTTGGGTTATTTTATTGACGGATAAGTGTGTTGTTTATTCTATGTTTCTTAAATTTATTGCTATGGTGAAGCGTCAGTTTGGGGCTGATATACGTCGTGTGCGGAGTGACAATGGCACTGAATTTAATTGTTTACGAGATTATTTTTCATCTCAAGGTATATTGTTCCAAACATCCTGTGTTGGGACACCTTAACAGAATGGAAGGGTGGAAAGAAAACATCGACATATTTTAAATGTAGTCAGGGCATTGAGATTTCAGGATTCTCTTTCTATGGAGTTTTGGAGGGAATGTGTTCTGGGTGCATATTATTTGATAAATAGAACACCTTCTAGTATCTTGGGCTTTAAGTCTCCTTATGAAGTCTTATATGGTTCGGCTCCTTCGTATGATCATCTACATATTTTTGGTTGTCTGTGCTATGCGTATGATTTGAAATCCCGACATGATAAATTTGCTAGCAGGAGTAAAAAATGTATCTTTGTTGGGTATCCACTTGATAAAAAGGGATAGAAATTGTATGATTTGGAGACTGGTAAATTTTTTGTGTCCCGTGATGTTACTTTTTATGAAAAAGAATTTTCTGGGTGTGGCTCTACTAGCGAGATATCTTCTGCGACACGTCATACATCTGTTGAGGTGCCGGGAGACGATATAGAAGTTATTGGGATGGTACCGGTTATGGTTACTGAGGCCGGAGTGGTTGTTGGTGGCTCGGCACCGTGTGACGAGGATGCACAGGTTGCTGCAGAAGTATTTACAGGAGAGTCCGCTGGGGGTAATGCGGATACTACTGATGATACAGAGGATACAGTGTTGCCAGAGGTGCCCGTCGAGGAAGTATTGGGAAGAGGAATGAGAAAGAAATCACAGCCAGTACGATTACAGGATTTTGTGACAAATGTTGTTCGAAGTAAAAGTCTCCCTTTTCACCACATTTCATCTGTTCCCGTCACTTCCTCAGGTACTTCGTATCCTCTAACACAATTTCTAAGTTATGACAAATTTACTGCTGGACATAGAGATTTTCTTGCAGCTATCACTGCAGGTGTTGAGCCTACTTCATATCGCCAGGCCTCGCGAGATTCAGGCTGGCGTGCGGCTATGCAAACTGAAATACAGGCTCTAGAAGATAATAGGACTTGGAGTCTTATCGATTTCCCTCATGGAAAGAAAGCGTTGGGAAGTAGATGGGTGTACAAAATAATATACATCTGACGGCAGTGTTGAGCGCTTAAAGGCACGGCTGGTTGTGTTCGGTAATCATCAGGTTGAGGGAATCGACTATTCAGAGACATTTGCCCCGGATGCTAAGATACCTACGGTTAGGGCGTTCTTGGCTGTTACAGCTGTGAGAGGCTGGACTTTGCACCAGATGGATGTGCACAATTCTTTTCTTCATGGAGATCTGACAGAAGAAGTGTATATGAAGTTGCCGCCAGGATTCTCGCATAGTGAACCCAACAAAGTGTGTCGCCTGCGTAAGTCTCTATATGGATTAAAACAGGCACCACGTTGTTGGTTTGCTAAGCTTGCTGCTTCTCTGATATCCTATTGTCACGACCCGCACCCGCTTTTTCGGATACGAGACGTGTCCAAGCCAGCCTACGTCGCAGATTCAGGGGTAGAACGATGTCAAGCCCGCAAGAAATAAATGCTCAAGAAATAACATTTGATGCTCATTCACATTTCTACATTTATTACAACATTTATAATTAAAGAAAATACAAGATTTTACAATTAATGAAATTGATACAATTGCTTTCTATTTCCAGGTTGACCTCAGCATACCCAAGCCTTCCCAATGCTAAGAGTGATCGCGGCTAAACCTAAAAAATGTTGGTTTCCAGTCAGGAATGGAACAAGTACACAAACCGACGGCAATACAAAAACACAATAGAATTAACAAGACATGAAAATAACATATGGAAGATGAAAGCTAGAAGATAACTGATGACATAGCACGATAGGGAAGTAAAGGAAAAATAAAAGATATCTACCTATGTGGTGTAAAATATATGTTTCAACATATGAACGGCTAGGGGTAAATAAGACACACTACATGTGTCGTGTGCAGCTGCTAGCATTCAAGATTAGACAAATAGGATAGTTCTGGGTAGTCCACATGTATACTAAGATATTTCTCCTCCCGACTACTCCGTGTGACGAGCGTGTCAACAAGAAGCAAAATATATGTATAGACATGAAACGAAAAGACTACTATGAATCGAAAGCAATCAGAAAAGTGCACTTGCCTGAGATCCTTAGCTGGTGAAACCAATAATACTATACCACTCAATGAGCCACAATCAGTCAACACATGCAAAAATCTCCAGATGCTGAAATAGACAGTACGAACGTTCTCAGAATAGTCAAATTAGCTAGGATTGCATGTCCTTAAGTCCAATTCTGGACACAGGGACAAAACGGTAATTTTGGGCAAAAACGGTATCCGCCGTTGGACCCGCTTTGCACCGAAAAGCGTACCAGAGTCAAAGGTCTCTAAAGTCATCAAACTATATGTCAACAGGTCCAGTTTTTTGATACGAACCCAACCGTATGTCCAAAGTTGGATTTCGGCGGGCCGTGCACAAAATTACTCGTTGAGTCGGACCGTGGGACCCGCGAAACGGCAATTTTATCATCTGTCTCAGAATCGGATCAAACTTGGCATACAGGACCAGAAAAATGATACGGTCCTGTTGGCGTAAGTTTCGTCTCGATCTGACGAGTATGCACAAAGTAATTGAGAAACTTGCACAGAGGCCGATACGGCGATTTTTGATGGATACGCATCAAATTCGTCGCGCACACGCGACCAATTCGAATTCCGTCAAAGCCCACACGTCCACGAAGCCGATACGCAGCTTTCGATGCTTTCGGTTCGTGTAATGCCTGTGGTTCGTATTACGTATTCCTGGAATACGTGTACGTATTTATTCTTGTATTGCATAATTTCCTGGCTTGGCATTTCCTTCTTGGCTTGGTTTATTCTTGGTTTGGGTTGGCTTGGTTCGGTCTGGGATTGCTCTTGGTTCATCATGAACCAAGGTGTGAACCCCCTACCTACCACCACCACTTATATTTATTAGCCCTCTTCATTCTCTCTCTTCATTATTCATCTTCTTCTTCCTCATTTACTCCCTTCACCTACCAAGAGAGAGAAGAGAGAGGTCTAGGCAAGTGCAACTTGCTTCCACAAGAGAACCCATTTTTATTGTTCCATTAGCTTCTCCTCTTGTTTCTAAGACACATTAGAACTTGTCATTTTCCATTTTGAGGCTTTAATTTTTGTAGATCTAAAAATTAGTTATTTTTGGATTTTGGTGGTTTTGATCTATCAAACTTCTTTGTTTTCAAGTTTTGATGGTTCCATGTTGTAGAAAATTTTATTCTACCCAATTTTGACCTTTGAAAAGTTGGATTTGGTCTTATTTTGACCAAGTTATGGACTTTTGAAGCTTTGGGTTCAACCATGGAGTTCTTGTTGTTTTGGAGAAGACAGTGAGCAGTGCACGAGCTTTTTAGCTTGGGCCACTGAGTTGCGCGTGCTCTTTAGCGCAGCGCAGTCCTCATACACTACCTTTGGAAGCGTATGTCTTGCATACGCTGCCTTTTGGAAGCGTATGTCTTGCATATGCTGCCTTGACAAGGAGTCGTATGGACCTCATACGCTGCCTTGACAAGGAGTCGTATGGACCCCATACGCTTCCTTGATGAGGACTCGTATGGACCCCATACGCTGCCTTGATGAGGAGTCGTATGGAGTACATACGCTGTCTTTTGGGAGCGTATGGCCTGAGCGTATGGCCTGAGCGTAGCCTGGCTTGAGCGTAGCTTGGCCTGAACGTAGCCTGGTTTGAGCGTAGCTTGGCTTGAGCGTAGCCTGGCTTGAGCGTAGCCTGACCTGAGCGTAGCCTGACTTGAGCGCAGCCTGACTACCCTGGATCTTCTATGGCCCTGTATATTGATATTTTATTAGATATTTAACGTCCGTTTTATATCCTTACGCCTTTTGTCCTGAACTTGATAATCACGAATTTACTTGATATATTTGTAATTGATAATTGAGCATGACGTGATAGTGACCCGTAGTGGTGCACTCCTGACATGATAACCTGACATGACCAGATAGTGGCCCGTCGTGGCGCACTCCTGACAAGTACACTTGGCATGATAACCTGACATGATTATCTCGAATAGCTGTTGCGACGGCTACCTGACATGACATGACCTGTATAATTAATCTGGACACCGTGGGCGATTGTGTTTGTATAAATAAACCAGTCCTGTCTTGCATCATGTCTAGGACAGGGACTCATGAGTACTACGGTCAGGAGTACCTACTAAAATGGACTAAGACTAATAACTAGATTAATACATTAGTCATGACGAGATTTCCCAGCTACAGGCAATCCCGTTACCTGGGCACGCCTTGGGATCTGTAGCCTGCCATCGAGTAGGGCACATTTTCGGCACACTGTCATGTATTGCACCCTTCAAGCTACCTAAGGGTACATTCGTTTCCTGGACGATGTACCCACCTGAATTCAACTCTAATCTTTTAACCCGGATAACCTGGATGGACTGCAGGGCTTGTGGCTGTGGAGTAATCTCACTGCATCTTGTTAGTAATTAGGCTTGTGACAACCCTAGTTAGTTAAAGTATCAAGCCATAATTCTTGCTTGGCCGTGAAGTGATTGGATGGAGTCTAACCAGTCTAGTCTTGCCCTGATCCTGTTCCAGATTAGTGAATGACCAGAATGCTTGTATTTATTTTACCGATAAATGGTGAGAATTCTAAGTTCTGTTCAGACGAAGGGTTACAACCCTGGTCCTTGTTTAGTTTACGGGTTGTAACCTGGTTATCTGAATAGTTCTATGGTTATCTCGTCGTATATCATCCTGGTGTATTTTCTTTATTTCCAGTTCTTACTTTTATTTATATCTTGTGCTGATTGCTGGTTTTGGTTCTTAAGTGAAGCCTCCTTTGTGGCACTTGCTCCTTCTGGGGTCTGACCCAGCTGGTTTTGTGTGGCCAGATTTCGGAGCTGCTCCAGAGGATCTACCGACCTTCCAGCCAGATGGTGGCCACTAGACGGAACCCTGACAACGAGTGGGTTATTTTTGGCTCTCCCACTCTATTGTAAAAATATTCTTTTGAGGCGTTTAGCCGACGAGCACCTGTTTAGCTCGATTGCACTTACTTACTGTCTGCCTACGGGCTGTAACATGATTAACAGATCCTAGGGTTGATCATGTATGACTAAACTCTTGCTAGTCCTAACATTTTGTAACGACTAGCTTCATGATCAGCTGAATATGTAATATTTGGGACGCCTTATTATTGTATATTTAATGATCATACATCTTGTAACATTTACTTACTTGCTTGTGATTGAGACACTAGGCTTGTTCATGACCTTAAGAGACTGTTGGCTTGTAGATAAACCCTCATGTATCTAGACAGCCGTGACCGTATAGCGAGATGGATTCTATTTCATATACGTAGCTGGCTATGTCTGCCCCCGCTCTCCAGTATTCTGGTTCTGGGGCGTGACAGATCGTGACCATGTTGCCAGGATTGGCGGGACGCACATCGTGTGGATGAGTTTTTTCTAAATTTTTATATTTTGAAAACAGAGTTTTGTTGAACTTTGAAAGTTGATTTCTTTGCACATAGTGAACGAAAAATAAATCTACGAGAAAGGTCTTGATCTCCTATAGGTTAGCTATAAATATGTTCAATTGGATCTTCCAATCGATCGATGGATTGGCTGCAAATCGCCTTCCAAACAGTGCCTTCAACTAGTACCCTATTTCGTTTCGAAACAGTTTTTCGTCAAATTTTGGCATCGATTCCCGGACAATCTGACGTGATTCGTTCTAAACTAATTAAAGGGACTAGAAGGGGTTAGGGTTGTGTTCGAACCTGCATAGATGGATCGAAAACTCATCTAGCGATGAAGAAGAAAACTCATCGCGAAAACTGGCCCGAAGCCACTGCTGTGCGGTGGTGCTGCTGCTGGGTTCGGCTCTCTGCTGGACTTGCACGCCTGGCCGGCGGCGCTGGCTGTAACGCCCCAGTCCCAAATACTTGAGACTAGATACATATCATGCCAGCTGTATACATACGAGTAAATATATGGCTCGTATGTATACATAAGCTGTAAAATATAGAAAGCCAAGACACTAAATCTCATCCACAAAGATAAATAATAATATAAAAGCAACTTTGAGTTTATCATGTATACAATCGTTGGGCGGAGATAAATCTACTACCAACTAATTTAAATAAGAAAGAATTATACAAGGAAATGATTTGGTCACACGAAGCAGATGGGGATCCAAAAGCAACATCTCGAAGAATAGAGCGCAAGACATGGCCTTAGCTAGAGCACCTGCAGAAAATCACAAGACACACCTGGAGAGATAACCAGGTCCTCAGAGGGACATAACAAGACACATAATATCATGCCAATAAACTGAATAATAAAGCTCAACAGAAAAGTATGCATGAGTAAAGGTTCATAACCATCCTATGTGATATGCATTTTGAGGACAACGTTCTACGCAGGGCAGAAGAGAGTGGCCGTCAAGTAGCACTCATCCGAGACGCTATCGGCCCTGGACAGAAGGTCGTGCTCATAAGAGTCACCATCGGCCCAAAATGTGTGTAAAAATAAATGTAGCCCCTACGCTAATAACTGTCCCCTCCCCCCAATGATACTATATATGTGTCGACTCCACGACACTGTTTTAATCCTTAATAACTGCCAAGTCTTCTAAAAAAATCAATTGGCAGTTATATCCTAACGCACGGCCTGTACGCACCAATGATCAGTCAGCACACAAGTCCGCATCTATATGCGACACACAACTCACACACAATCCGTGGCACAATATGACAGTTTATGAGATGCACTAAACATACAGTGGTCCCTTAAGTCTAAGCCAATTGCATAAAGTATAATAATTTGCATCTATATATAGTTTTGAAAGAACAACATAAAGAAAAAGCATGCATGATATTGAGCAAGAAATTAAACAGTAAAGGCAAGGTGTCTTGCCTGAGGTTATGCGCAAACGAGAATAATCCAGTAGCTCGAACCGGCAAATAAACAAAACAAGAAAAGCCAAATCCCACAGATGACTCCGGATGCTGCAACAAACATCACGAACGAGTTTGGAATATAAGATATGTCTAGGAAACGCCTGTCCAAAAGTTAAATTCTGGAACAGTGGCAAAATCGTAATTTCGGATCAAAACGATGTCTGCCGTTGGACCCGCTTTGCACCAAAATGTGCGCCAGAACCTACGGTCTCTAAAGTCATCAAACTACATGTCTATGGATTTGTTTTGATGAGACGAACCCAACGGTATGTCCAATTTTGGATTCCGGTGGGCCGTGCACAAAATCGCCCGTTGAGTGGGATTGTAGGCCCGCCAAAATAGTGTCCCTATCAACGGTCTCATAATCGGACCAAACTTGGCTCACAGGACCAGAAAAATATTTTGAGTCCAATGGCGCAAGTTTCGTCGCGGTTTGACGAGTGTGCACAAAGTAATTGAAAATTTTCGAAAATGGCCGATACGATGTTCTTCGACGGATACGGGTCAAATTCGTCGCGCACACGCGACCAATTAAAATTCTGTCAAATCCCACACATCCAAAAAGTCGATACGCACCTTTCGATGCCTTCGTTTTGTGACGGGGTCGTCTGGTTTGTCGGGACGTACCTCGTACCGGGATTTTTAATGTTTCGAAAACTAGTTTTTTTTGACAAACTTCAACAACCGTTTATTTCATGCACATAAATCGAAACACAGATCTACCAGGTACGTTTTGATCTTGGTTATATTGTCTATGACTTCTTTTAATTAGTTTCTACAATTCTTTACTGCACAGTAAGAAAATTGGCCGACAAGTTGTCGTTTAGAATTGGTTTTAACAGTCCAAAAAAATCTGATTTTTTTTGCTAACTTCGGTTCCATTTTTTGAACCAGTTAGATGGTCATGTCGAAATCCATCTAGAGGATCTCGAAGAGGGTTAAGTCTACTTTCCAAAAAATCTTACGGATCGAAAATTGGTGTTACGAGTAAAAAGTTACGTCGTCGGAAAGTAGGGTACCTTGAGTGGGAAAACTGCTCCGTGGATGACGAGGGGCTGACTTTCAATGCTCCGTTCGTCGCACACACAACTCCGTTGCTGGTAAAACAAACTCGTAGACGAAGAGGGTATCTTCTGCCACAATTTTCGTTTTGGAAGTTTAGGATTTTGAGGTTTGTGAAAAAAAAGTTATATATATAACAACTTCTAGCAAACCTAATACTAATAGGTTTGGAATTTAATACACCCCCCCCCCCCCACGGGTTGGTGAGTCCTAACTCGTTAGCTGCTGCTCTGTATAGGAATTGGGTGGGGGCCCGCCCACTTTAAGTGGGTGGGTGGGATATATCCTTTTTTTCCTTTCTTTGTTCTTTACTCTCTCCTAAGGGTGCTGTGGTTGGTCCTTGGGCCGACCACCACCATTCTTTTTTTTTCAATCTTTTTTTTCTTTACTTTATTCTTTTCCCTTTTTTATTTCTTTTTCTTATCTTTAAAACTTTTATATATATAACTATATATATCCAAAAATCTATCTAAATCCAAATAACACTTTAAATGACACATATCCAAATATTTAGTATATTTAAATATATCTACATATATATATAAATTCCATTCACAATAAACCAACTCAACATATTAATAATAATATTTAAATAGAATAAACATGTTTAATAAATCTCCAAAAATAACTTTAATAATAATAAATTAATAAAATCGTCCCAATGTGTGCACTTATACCGCACACACTTTTCCGGGTCAACAAAATGTATTATTTTGTAAAATATTATTTAAATAATAAAATACCAATAATTGCACCAATAATTAAATAATTAGAAATTGTGCATAATTTGCATAAAATAATTTTTAAGTCTAATAAAATAATAAAAAAAATAATAATAATAAAATAGGGGGTTTTACATCCTATCCAACTTACAAGAATTTCGTCCTCGAAATTTAGGATTAATAGGGTAGATAGGGTTGAGGGATTGTAAGAGCTCGTCAATACCAAAATACAATTAAATTTTGGAGGAGGCGATAAAACGACGTTCAACACCACCATGCAATAGAAAATTGTGGAGTCGATATATACAAAAAATATATCATGGTTATGGAATTGAATAAGGGTTGCTAATGAAGGTGACAAAATTTGATAACCCGAATAAAAATAGTGAGAAATTTAGTAGATCAAAGAGGATAATTAGACTATTGGGAGATATGGTTCCTTGAGAGAAAACAGGATACTAATCATCTGGGTTGAGAGTTAGATTTAAGTGAACGATTACAATCATTCTCGAGTGCTCAAGAATAATTGGGAGGACACGATAACAATTTTAGGGTTAAGGAACGAGGAGTAGTTAAAGGCGAGGATACAGCCACATGAGTCAGTCGATGGCTATCTACATTTGTGTATAAATAACTGATAGGGCAACTAAAGATGATATCTTGGGTCTATCTATCAAGTACCGTGTGTGGTCTTTCTAAAGTAAGTAAAAGACAAGAACAACAAAGGTTTCAAAGACGGTGTTATATATTGAGTACGAATCGCGGGGTTCATAGGCGGCAAAAATAATTCAAAAAAGAATTGCCAAGGCTGTCGCGGATGAGACCCTAAGGCAAGTTTACTATGTCTTCATCCACGTAGAATAATATGTGATAAGTGAACCAAAGTGCAATAGGTTGATCAGACCATCATGCACCGATTCTGATTAGACAATATGTTAGTGGGTGCACCCAATAAAATATGTCATGATCAAGCTTGATAATGAAATAAGCTTGCAAAACTGAAGCTACATTAGCAGCATGAGATAGTCAAAATATGAGCAAGGGAGGTACTGATGAAGGAAATTAAATAGTCCAGGATCTTTTAAAATCAAGGCTCGCCCGAAGTATGGGCCTTTATAGTTGTCCTATTTTTCTTCACTTATGGTTTGGTTGTCTAGATAAGTTAAGGTCCTCTGAATTTCTAGTCTAAGTGAGCTCATCAACACGATTCATAAGGACAATGGAATCGTTAGGTGGTGAGGTATTCTACCCAACTTACAAGAATTAAGCTAGTAGTGTGATGGGACAATGGGTCAAGCAATCAAGATAAAGCACAATTTAAGCATTTAAGAATTCAACTAGGACACAATCACACACCGGGTCGAAAGAATTGAGTCGAGGTTGAATCCCTATCCGTGGTCGAAAAATATATCGGTATCATGGTAAAGATTATAGTTTGGCCATTTTGACCATAAGGTCATATCAAGAAATAGAGTACAAGGAGATGGGTTTTGGTGGGACATGATATGTCTACAGGAAGGTGGGCTTGTCTAGGTCTTATATATGAAATTTGTTGGGAGGAAAAGTGTAGTGTTGTACTCCAAATATGCAAGTCACGGTAGGGGACGCCAGAAGATAAAAAAAATAGAAAGTGGAAGTTCACGAGGTGATAATTAATGCACAAAATAAAGAAGATCAAGTTAAAGCATGAAATAAAATTAATTAAAGAATCCATTAAAAAAATAATTTAGGAACACAACTCTGGAGAGGAGATAGTCTCCTAGATGAATACAGTAAGGAACCATTAAATCATTATTCAAATTGCAAGTGGGTTAGAAGGTTGCAATTAAAAGATCTAGAATTGAATGAAGGTCGAGTAAGCCGAGGTGGAAATACAGTCACGTAGCTGGGTAGATGACTAACAACACTTGTGTATATACAACTATCATGGTCATGGGTGACATGGCAATTAGTGTGGAATACTCAGTAGGGTTATCTTGGGGCCTACCATTAAAATTTAACTCAAGTTTCCTCCAAAAGTTTCAAAATTAAACTTTAAAAAAATAAACCACCAAAATTTGTATTCACTCCAAGCCGTTCAAATTTATCATAAAAAAAAAATTTAATCACTCTCATAAATCTCAAAGCAAAATTTTATCACGTTACTACTAACCTTTCCAAAATTTAACATTTCCACTCCAATTTTTAAACTCAAGAAACTCATGAATCAAAAAATTTATATCACTTCATAACTTTAAAACTCCAAAAATTTCTCCAATAACCCTCAAGATAACTTTTAACATATCACGAATAATCTAAATTTACAGCTCAATATTTTAACCCACTCATCACATAACTTCTATTTCTAAGTCATTCAAACAAAAATCACAACTTTTTAAATGGTAAATTTCTTTAATCAATCAAAATAACTTTTCACCACATCTTTAGTAACCTTTCCCAAAGATTGTAATATTAGCAATCTTACTTTAAACTCAACATTCAATGATCTTATCAGTCAAAAAAAAAAATTCTCCTCCAAAATTTCCAATCAATCTCGAATAAACCTTTATTGTGTCACAAATCAAATCTATGTATTTTTCTTCTTCTATCATTAACCCAAATCTTAAACTCAAAATTTAAATAGGAGTTATCAATCGTAATTCATACAAGAGTTTAAAGTAGATCCTCAATTTGATTATATATCCTTTAAAATATTTTTAACCAAAATTCTTGATAACCTTACTCCAAACTTAAAATTCAAAATTTTACGAACTTATTAATTGGGAACCATACAATCCAATTTAAAACCAAGCTTTATCAACCGCCCTCAAAATCTTACAACAGCATTTAAATTTTAAAAATTCTTTTCAACTAACTTTATATCTATTCAAGGATGTATAGCTATAATTCACTGAATCATAAGTATTTTTCAAAGACCTTCAAAAATCAACACTCAAAATCAATTCAATTTCCTTTCTCAATTGTATATAGATTCCTCTATCATTTTGTAGATAAAAATAAAGTTCTAAAATCCTTCGAAGTTATAAATGTTGCTACTACCCAACTTGGAATTAACTAATCCTTAAGTTCATACTTCTATAAAAATACGGTTCCTCTTATCCTCATATCTTTATAACTTAAAGAGGATCTCAATGCATACTAGTTGTTAATGTAATCCTTCTAGCCATGGGGTTGACTAATGAGCATATACTAGTGTAGTCTTCTTCCTAGTTGACACTAAGCACGAAAATAAGAATCAACGGTAGTAAGGAATCAAGCAAGATTTAATTCAAGGTAGGTGAACGAGAGTTCAGAATTTAAAGTCAAGAGAGGATGTCAAGCATGTGGATGAGATTCCTAAATTCTAATCCTATATTACAGGTTCACATCGGTACAGTTAAGTAACCGAAATGACAAACTTGACCTGCATGGGCCACCACAAAAACATGTAACGCCCCAGTCCCAAATACTTGAGACTAGAAACGTATCATGCCAGCTGTATACATACGAGTAAATATATGGCTCGTATGTATACATAAGCTGTAAAATGTAGAAAGCTAAGACACTAAATCTCATCCACAAAGATAAATAATAATATAAAAGCAACTTTGATTTTGTCATGTATACAATCGTTGGGCGGAGATAAATCTACTACCAACTAATTTAAATAAGAAAGAATTATACAAGGAAATGATTTGGTCACGCGAAGGAGATGGCGATCCAAAAGCAACATCTCGAAGAATAGAGTGCAAGACATGGCCTTAGCTAGAGCACCTACAGAAAATCACAAGACACACCTGGAGAGATAACCAGGTCCTCAGAGGGACGTAACAAGACACATAATATCATGCCAATAAACTGAATAATAAAGCTCAACATAAAAGTATGCATGAGTAAAGGTTCCTAACCATCCTATGTGATATGCATTTTGAGGACAACGTTCTACGCAGGGGCTGTAACGGATTCACGCAAGCAAGTAATAGAGAGTGTCCGTCAAGTAGCGCTCATCCGAGACGCTATCGGCCCTGGGCAGAAGGTAGTGCTCATAAGAGTCACCATCGGCCCAAAATGTGTGTAAAAATAAATGTAGCCCCTACGCTAATAACTGTCCCCTCCCCCCAATGATGCTATACATGTGTCGACTCCATGACACTGTTTTAATCCTTAATAACTGCCAAGTCTTCTAAAAAAAATCTATTGGCAGTTATATCCTAACGCACGGCCTGTATGCACCAATGATCAGTCAGCACGCAAGTCCGCATCTATATGCGACTCATAACTCACACACAATCCGTGGCACAACGTGACAGTTTATGAGATACACTAAACATACGGTGGTCCCTTAAGTCTAAGCCAATTGCATAAAGTATAATAATTTGCATCTATATATAGTTTTGAAAGAACAACATAAAGAAAAAGCATGCATGATATTGAGCAAGAAATTAAACAGTAAAGGCAAGGTGTCTTGCCTGAGGTTATGTGCAAACGAGAATAATCCAGTAGCTCGAACCGGCAAATAAACAAAACAAGAAAAGCCAAATCCCACAGATGACTCCGGATGCTGCAACAAACATCATGAACGAGTTTGGAATATAAGATATGTCTAGGAAACGCTTGTCCAAAAGTTAAATTCTGGAACAGGGGCAAAATCGTAATTTTGGGTCAAAACGATATCTGCCGTTGTACCCGCTTTGTACCGAATTGCGTGCCAGAACCTACGGTCTCTAAATTCATCAAACTATATGTCTACGGATTTGTTTTGATGAGACGAACCCAACTGTATGTCCAATTTTGGATTTCGGTGGGCCGTGCACAAAATCGTCCGTTAAGTGGGATTGTGGGCCCGCCAAAATAGCATCCCGATCAACGGTCTCATAATCGGACCAAACATAGCTCACAGGACCAGAAAAATATTTTGAGTCCAATGGCGTAAGTTTCGTCGCGGTTTGACGAGTGTGCACAAAGTAATTGAAAATTTTCGAAAATGGCCGATACGACGTTCTTCGACGGATACGGGTCAAATTCGTCGCGCACACGTGACCAATTCAAATTCCGTCAAATCCCACACGTCCACAAAGTCGATACGCACCTTTTGATGCCTTCGGTTTGCGATGGGGTCGTCCGGTTTGTCGGGACGTACCTCGTACCGGGATTTTTAATGTTTCGAAAACTAGTTTTTTTGACAAACTTCAACAACCGTTTATTTCATGCACATAAATCGAAACACAGATCTACCAGGTACGTTTTGATCTTGGTTATATTGTCTATGACTGCTTTCAATTAGTTTCTACAATTCTTTACTGCACAGTAAGAAAATTGGCGACAAGTTGTCGTTTAGAATTGGTTTTAACAGTCCAGAAAATCTGATTTTTTTTGCTAACTTCGGTTCGATTTTTTGAACCAGTTAGATGGTCATGTCGAAATCCATCTAGAGGATCTCGAAGAGGGTCAAGTCTACTTTCCAGAAAATCTTACGGATCGAAAATCGGTGTTACAAATAAAAAGTTACGTCGTCAGGAAGTAGGGTACCTTGAGTGGGAAAACTGCTCCGTGGATGACGAGGGGCAGACTTTCAATGCTCCGTTCATCGCGCACACAACTCCATTGCTGGCAAAATAAACTCGTAGACGAAGAGGGTATGTTCTGCCACAGTTTTTGTTTTGGAAGTTTAGGATTTTGAGGTTTGTGAAAAAAGTTATATATATATAACAACTTCTAGCAAACCTAATACTAATAGGTTTGGAATTTAATACACCCCCCCCCCCACCACGGGTTGGTGAGTCCTAACTCATTAGCTGCTGCTCTGTGTAGGAATTGGGTAGGGGCCTGCCCACTTTAAGTGGGTGGGTGGGATATATCCTTTTTTTTTTCCTTTCTTTGTTCTTTAAGGGTGTTGTGGTCAGTCCTTGGGCCGACCACCACCATTCTTTTTTTCAATCTTTTTTTTTCTTTACTTATTCTTTTCCCTTTTTCATTTCTTTTTCATTTTCTTATCTTTAAAACTTTTATATATATAACTATATATATCCAAAAATCTATCTAAATCCAAATAACACTTTAAATGACACATATCCAAATATTTAGTATATTTAAATATATCTACATATATATATAAATTTCATTCACAATAAACTAACTCAACATATTAATAATAATATTTAAATAGAATAAACATGTTTAATAAATCTCCAAAAATAACTTTAATAATAATAAATTAATAAAATCGTCCCAATGTGTGCACTTATACCGCACACACTTTTTCGGGTCCACAAAATATACTATTTTGTAAAATATTATTTAAATAATAAAATACCAATAATTGCACCAATAATTAAATAATTAGAAATTGTACATAATTTGATAAAAATAATTTTTAAGTCTAATAAAATAATAAAAATAATAATAATAAAATAAAGGGTTTTACAGTGGCGCCGGCGGCCGAGGATGCGCACGGAAGCCCAGTAGAGGAGGAAGGGTGGCGCGCGATTTGGTTAGGGTTTTGGAGAAACTCTTCGATCTCCCTGTATATTAGCTATCGGCTATATAAGTCTCTATCGGTTTGTAGAACCGACTGTTGCTCGGGTTTGGGAGTACAGGGATTAGGTGCTCGGGTTTGGGAGTCCCAGCTCAGCTGAGTCCTCGGGCCAGGCTGGGATTCGATGGGCTCGGGCCTGAGAGCTGCTGCTGGGCTTTCCTTGTTATCCTTTCTCCTCCTAATTAATACTTATGTATACATCTTATACACACACATATATACACATATATGTATATTTACATATACACACATTTATATATATATATATATATATATATATATATATATATATATATATATATTATACTCACATACATATTCTTATATATATTTTTAATATATATATATATATATATATATATATACACAAATATACTTATATATATTTTATATATATATATATATATACACATACATTTATATATATATTCATTTATATATTTTATACACATGTATGTATACAATCATATATGTATTTATATATATACACGTACACACATATCTTTATATATTTATGCATACATACACAGGTACACCTACATATATATATATATATATATATATATATATATATATATATATATATATATATATATATATATATATATTTTAAAACCAAACGGCCGTGTCAAAGACACCCAGCCACCGCTTGGCCCGGGGGCCGTGGGCGAACCACCAAGCCGCCCCTGTGGGGGCTCGAACTCTGTCCGATGCCCCAAGTGCCGGTGCGCCTAGCCACTTGAGCTACAAGCGCCCGGCCTACACACACACACACACACACATATATATATATATATATATATATATATATATATATATATATATATATATATATATATTTTATATATATATATTTTATATATATATAATATATATATATATATATATATATAAAATATATATATATATATATATATATATATATATATATATATATATATATATATATATATATATATATAACATAGTGTCTTATTCATAGAAATATGTATACATATATATATATACATATCATATATATAATAATAATTTAATAAACCTAAACCATTGTCATTTAATAACGACAAAGTAATATTAATGATAATAAAAATCCTAATAAGAATTAAAATAGCCCAAAAGTCATTTCTGATGGATACTACTTATCTGGCTCCAGAAGATCCTACAAATTTTGTAAACATTATTTAATAATGATAATACCTATAATCTTCCTATAACAATATTTAGAAAATAATTGCCAATTCCTAAAAATTTATATACGAAAATATTTGTATTTACCAAACATGTCTACAAGGTCGTGTTTGGTCCCACCTCGTGCCTACCGGGGATTGGATTTGACTTGGGCTTATTCTGGATAGGTTCGGTACAACCGGGTTCTTGAAAACTCAATAATATAATTAAATAATAAATAAAGCTTCGATACGGGTTAAGTCGCAACTTGGCTTGGTTTTTCTAGTTAGGACGTATATGGCTCGGCCTTCCCTATCAGGGCTAATGCACTAGTCAAAGCACGCCACTGCACTAGCCGTGCCATGATTCCTATTCGTCTTGTACTTCAAAAGTCAACCCTGGCTAAAATCATCTACCGTAATAATTAATTAAATAATCGTTTCTAAAATTTCTAAAATCTCCATTTAAATAAAATAAATAATAATAAAATGTTTAAAAAAATTCCGGGAAAGGAAGCTACAACTCTATCCACCTTAAAAATAATTTCGTCCTCGAAATTCTAACTCAAAACTATTCCTTAAATTTTAAAAGGAAAGTCTACCTGAACCTCAATCTCCTTAAATTTTAATTCCTTAAAAATAGTTTGTATTCCTCTCCTAGCCATATAGCCTCCAGGACTTTTACCCACCTTGGGTCACACTACTCCTCAAACTAAAATCTTAAAATCTTCTAACCGGTTGCTAACAATCCTACCAACAAATATCTAGGCATATGGTATCTATAATCCTCTCGTATCTATCAAGCAGTCCAAACTTTAACAAGCAACACATTTACACAAGTAGCTGAGAATTTATTGGTAAATTCTAATAAGCATGACCATTCGTCACTCTGGAATAGGAAGGACGGGGAGGTAAGAAAGAATAATCGAGGGCAATTATGAAGTCTCAAGAGCGGTAGAGTATCCAATGATGCAGATAGAGAGAAGGTTTATGAACCATTGACTTATTCGCTAGATTGGGCTACTCTAGTCCAGTCACCTGCTAAATCGAATAAACCCTTATTTCTTAGATAGGGGCTTGCAATCAATACAATACGAAAATTTCATTCTCGGAGTAATGAAGTTCTAAACAACATTCCAAAATAGGACTGAATTTGAGAAATCAAGATTATGGTCTTAACGGGTTCCCGGATTGAACATCAATCATTGGCTGAATGAATCTTGGATTTCAATCTTATATGGACTGGACAAGATTCCAATGATAAAAACTATTTCTACTAGGTTTGGGTAACATAGACTAGGTTTTAACCCAAGTGGTTGAGCTAGTTGCCAGTCAAGTTGGTTAGCTGGGTCCCTCAAGCCCAAAATGCGCCTTCAGTGACTTTTGAGTTTAAGTAGCACCTGAGGCCTCAATTGGGTAGCACACTAGTGGCATATGCATAGTGGGCTTCGAGTAGATCACATCCATATATTGGGTCGAAGGAATTGAGTCGGGACTGAGGTTATAATGGGAGTCGAAAAGTATACGATACTATGGTAAGGGTTATAGCTAGTCCTTTTTAACCTGAAAGTCATAGTACAAAAATAGAGTACAAGGGGACGAGTTTGAGTGGGACATGATATACCTAGATGAAGGTGGACTCGTCTAGATCTTGCATATGAATTTTGTTGGAAGATAACAGCTTGTCTCGTGCTCCGAATATTAATGACACGGCCGGGGACACAAAATAATCTAAGTGGAAAGTGGGAGTCTATGGGGCACTAATTATCTTCCAAATGGGAATTGTTGTAATCAATCGGTAATCTTGGTATATCCTAAAATTTTTTAGAAGGCTTATAGTCTACCCACCTTAGAAGCTAGGATATGGTTTTAGGAATAATGAGATTAGAAAAATTTCAAGTCCGGATATTGTACCTCGACTCTGGTCAATAAAGAACAAGACACAGCGTAATGGGACACGGTGGATATAAGTCAAGTCAAGGATCGTTCCTCAAATTCAGATGGTTGGAAGGTCCCAATAGTAGCTTGAAGGTCGAGAGGAGAACGAGTAACTTAAGGCAAGGTTCCGATCACAGGGCTGGACAATGGTAGCTACACTTGCGTATACAACTATTATAGTCATGGGGATACTATGTATCTATCTATCAATTACGAGCTTTCGTCTTTCCAAATCAGTGAAAGACCAAAAACAATAAAGAGTTCAAGAATGATGTCACTGAATACAATTACGTGTTTCAAAGGCGAATGTATAATTCAAGAGGAATTGCCAAAGCAGTCGCGGATGAGATCCTAGAGACATCAATATCTCAATCCACGTAAGGAAATTAGATGAAGAGCGAACCAATTGCATCATGGTTGATCAGACCGTAATACAATGATTCTGATTAGACAATATGTTAGCGGGCGTTCCCAATAAACATATGTCTCGAATCAAGCTCGATAAAAGAGTAAGCTTGCAAAACTAGGCTGTAATAGCAGCGTTGGTCAAGATAGTCAAAATATAAGTAGGCGAGATTTTTGGAAAGGAGACACAAGTAGTTCGAGTTTTGTGAGAATCAAAATCTAACTCGAGATTCGTACACGAATAATTGAATCAGAAATTATAAACTAGTTCCTTACAGCAAAATAGAATTTAAAATAGGCAATTCTAATTTATGATATAAGATTTATATCTAATACAACAAAAGAAAATTAAACAGTTTATCAAAGTTAACGCCTTAATTCTAGGCAAGTCTAACATACCAAGCGAATAGTATATCCATACTGGATCACATTGTCATATCAAAAGCATAGTGTACCAATAGGGATCTAGCAAGCTATCTAAATTGCATGGCCTATCTAATAACCTTAACTACCCAACGGTCGATTTGAACAAGGGACTCCTAGTCCTAGTTATTCTCCTAAATTATTTTAATCCTAATTATGAATGAGCATTTCCTGGGCGTAGGCTCGCAATAGTACGACTATCGTACCACCACGAGTTCGCAATCTTTTGTAAAAACTGACCTGCATGGGCTATCACAAAAACTTGTCACGACCCGCACCCGTTTTTCCGGATACGAGACATGTCCAAGCCAGCCTACGCCGCAGAGTCGGCGGAAGAACGCTGTCAAGCCCGCAAGAAATAAATGCTCAAAAAATAACATTTGATGCTCATTCACATTTCTACATTTATTACAACATTTATAATTAAAGAAAATACAAGATTTTATAATTAATAAAATTGATACAATTGCTTTCTATTTCTAGGTTGACCTCACAATACCCAAGCCTTCCCAATGCTAAGAGTGATCGCAGCTAAACCTGAAAAATGTTGGTTTCCAGTCAGGAATGGAACAAGTACACAAACCGATGGCAATGCAAAAACACAATAGAATTAACAAGACATGAAAATAACATATGGAATATGAAAGCTAGAAGATTACTGATGACATAGCACGATAGAGAAGTAAAGGAAAAATAAAAGACATCTACCTATGTGGTGTGAAATATTTGTTTCAACATGTGAACGGCTAGGGGTAAATAAGGCACACTGCACGTGTCGTGTGCAGCTGCTAGCATTCAAGATTAGACAAATAGGATAGTTCTGGGTAGTCCATATGTATACTAAGATATTTTCCCTCCCGACTACTCCGTGTGATGAGTGTGTCAACAAGCAGCAAGATATATGTATAGACATGAAACCAAAAGACTACTATGAATCGAAAGCAATCAGAAAGTGCACTTGCTTGAGGTCCTTAGCTGGTGAGACCAATAATACTATACCACTCAATGAGCCACAATCAGTCAACACATGCAGAAGTCTCTAGATGCTGAAATAGACAGTACCAACGTTCTCACAAAGTCAAATTAGCTAGGATTTCATGTCCTTAAGTCCAATTCTGTCACGCCCCAGAACCAGAATACTGGCAAGTAGGGACGGACCAGGCCAGCTACGTATACCAAAGTACTCCAGTACTCCGAAATAACGTATAAGCTGTATAGATGGGGGTTACTACTACAAGCCAACAGTCGATCCTAGGTCAAGCAATCCTAGGTATCTCAATCACAGGAAGTAAACAATGTACAAGAAGTAAGATCAACTGGAATATAAAATAGAAAAGCGTCCCAAACTATCATATATCAATGATCATGAAGCTAGTAATACAGAGTGAAGACTAGCAAGAGTAATAGTCATACATAATAAGCTCTAGCTATAGTCTAGAATATGCAAATCAAGTTCTGGCCCGTAGGCTAAATGTCAAGTCCAAAACACGAGCTAAACACGTGCTCGGAGGCTAAACGCCACAAAAGAATAATGTACATAACTAGTGGGAGAATGAAATAGAAAACCCACTAAGGTACTCTGGAGCTCTGGATAATCACCAACGAGTGGAAGGTACGGAAGATCCTCCGGGCTCCTCTATCAGATCTGGCCAAACAAAACCAGTGGGGTCAGACCCACAATAGCAAGTACCACAAAGGAAGCCAAACTATAAACTAAAACCAGCATACAAATCATAGCAATGGATAGAGAGAGAGATGAGTAAGTGCTAATCGAGACTCGTGCACTACCAATGCACTTATCCCGAAAATAGAAAGACAATATATAAAGCAACATGTAGCATAAAGTAAAGGACATGTGACGTAATGTAAACTGTGTACATGTAAGGAAAAGGAAGCATGTGAACATGAAAGATAAACTAGACATGTGAGCATGTTAAGTAGACGGAGCATGTGAGCATGTTATGTAACTGGAGCATGTTAAGTAACTGGAGCATGTGAGCATGTTATGTAATTGGAGCATGTGAGCATGTTAAGTAACTGGAGCATGTGAGCATGTCATGTAACTGGAGCATGTGAGCATGTCATGTAACTGGAGCATGTGAGCATGTCATGTAACTAGAGCATGTAAGATAACTGGAACATGTGAGCATGTAGGGTAACTGAGACATGTGAGCATGTAAGATACTATATAGAACGACAAATGATAAGATGACTTAGGAACTATTCCGAAACCCAAGTTACAACCCGTAAGCCAAACAAGGACCGGGGTTGTAACTCTTCTCCTGAACAGAACTTTAGTATCTAATCATTCACCGGCAAAAGTAAAGCATAAACAAAGATGTACTGAAATAAACAAATCCGGACACTGCCTAGACAAACTAGACTAGACTGGACTCCATACAACAGTCACGGCCAAGCAATGAGTACGGATTTATACATTAGCTAACTAGGGTTGTCACAATCCTAATTACTAACAAATGCAAGTTTGAAAATTCCAAGTCCGGTTACCTGCCTGCTGCCACCTATTGGTCATGCCGGGAAGTGATTACATGTGTATCCTTGTGCTCCCACGCGACGGTGAAGCTGGGAGAGTGCTCATCTCGACGGATAGCTCCAAACCCTTAAATTAATGTTATAACGACCTAGACCAAAGGCAACAGGTAACTGGGAAATCCTCCCCACCCATGTTCTAATGATCAATCTAGTTATATAATCCTTACCATTTTCTTAGATTCTGGGTGTGGCATTCCGCAGAATCCTTCCTAGACATGAACATGCAAGACTGGACAAAAGCGAGAATGTGCACCATAACAAGCCACAACAAGAAAACATAATAAACTGAAAGCTGGAAGTGCGCTACGACGAGCCACTATAGGGAGTACGCCATGACAGGCCACTATCATGTAAGCAAAGAAAGACATGTACGAGAGTGCACCACGATGGGTCACTATCTAGTAAGCAAAGGAGACATGTAAGAAAAATGTGCCACGACGGGCCACTATCATATAAGCAAAGAAGGCATGGCAACAATTAACATAGCTTGTAAGAAAGGATCTATCAAAAAGACATATCATAGCATGTGGGGAAGAATAATTAAAACTAAGTACATTTCATAGCAAAATGATTGAACATACGCAAGTATTAAGTGTATATAGGATGTACAATCATTTTCTAACTATGCAAGATCATCTAATCATGTTAAGAAATTATTACAATCGAAAAAAATATCAAAAACGGACAAAAACGGGCAGAAACGGGCAAAAACAGACTAAAATAACATAAAACGGCATACTGGCGGTATACTGCGGCATACCGGCGGTATACCGGCCTAAAGACAGAAGGTTTCTGGTGCAAAAAATGGCATACCGGCGGTATACTACGGTATACCAGTTTTTTAAACAGCAACAAAATTCAGAATTTTGCCAAAACTTGTTTCGGCCATAAAAACTTCGTTTTAAATCGAAATTTGGATTTTCAAAAGTCAAAATTGAATAGAATTGAATTTCCTACAACATGGAAGTATTAGTTTTCACAAATCAAATTGATAGATAAATACCTCAAAATACTCCCAAACAGAGATTCTCGGGACACCGAAACGGGTTCCGATTGCCACCAAACTTAAACTCCATGATATACAAACTATGTGAGGGCCTTATATATGTATATATGACTAAGATCCATGATGGTAACACTAGTATCACTCTTGATACCAAGTTTTCTACTAAGTCCATATTGGGTTTTAACAGAAAATTATAACCTTGCTTAAATAAATTTTGGAAACATGCACATATACGAGAATCATAAGGAAAACATATTTTTCAAAATGAGTTTAGAATAATTCTAAGTATTTACCACCAAGAAAATAAAATGACAACAAAAACATTATGGTTCATGGATTTGGCAAGATGTACTTGCCTAGGTTCAGCTCCAAGCCTAATCTTCTACTCCTCCTCCTAGGGGGGTTAGACACCACACCCAAGGCCTCAAGGCCAAGCTCTTGGCAAGCTCCAAGGGGGAGAGAAGGGAAGAAGAAATGAAGAGAGTGTGAAAAGAATAAAAAGAGAGAGGAGAGAGAAAGTGAAATGGTATATATAGAAGGGGGAATTAATCTTAGCCGTCGGATGGTGATCCATGTGAATATCTAAGTCAATCCTAGCCATCGAAACAAAATCAAACAACCAATGGATAATAGGGTGCATCTACACTATTCATGAAAATATCTAAATACTATTTATCAAAATATCTAAAACACTATTCACGAAAATATCAGAAACACTATTCATAAAAATATCTGAAATCGAAAATATCTAAAATGTGGAAAATTTGTCTGGACGGTATGCCGTCGGTATACTCCTGTATACTGGCGGTATGCCGGCCAAGGAGAAAATCTATAAGTTAGGAAAAAATTTAAAGCATTACGAAAACCAAGAAAATATGAAATACACTACAAAATACGTATCTGTATATAAATACCGATACTGTGAGTCGAGTCTCACAACTCTCCACAACTTAAAAATAAATTCCGTCCTCGGAATTTCCAAAATCTAGTCACGCATGAAAACCAAACCAAATAGCTGAAAAATCATATCAATCAAAACAAAGCATGGCATGTTGGTAAGATAAAGACAATAGTAATATAAGTAAATGCGTAAGCAATAACATAACCACAATCAAGAAGGGATGGAGGCATATGAATAAATATGTCTCCTGAGTCTGTTGAGTAGGAGCAGGCCTACGCTGACTCCACAACTTAGATAAAAGTCAATTATTAAAATAAGCCGGTACCAATGACTTAATCCAAGACATGACTCTACCCTGGACGTATCTTCGTAGTCGATACATAATGAAGTTATCACATGCCTCGACTACGAAAACAGAAGAGTAGGATGAGAAACTCGCCAAATATGCGTAACCCAAGAGATAAATAAGAGTGGAAGCAGAATAGGACAATACCTACCACATGACCATCCTCGGCCAAAACCTGCTCTGACATACTAAACTCTACCTGCCCATGCCTCGGAACTGATGCTCTAACCGGCTGCTGCTAAAATGGTACCTGAGCCATATACTGCTGGACTGCCGGGGTAGCCGGTGAAGCTGAACTCTGACAGGACTGACCCTGCTGGCTGATTGGGCTGAACTGACACCTCTGCCCTCGGGTCAACTCTGAACTCTGCCCCTGAATGTTGAGACTGATCCTCCATAATTGGCCTAACAGAAGATTGCTGACTACCATCGGCAAAACCCAAACAAGATGATCGGAAGAATTAAGAACCGTGCCCTTAAAAGTTAAAGGACACAAGGATTAAATCGAGAGAACAGAAAAGATCAACGATCAAGGCAGATATCAAGTCAAAGGATCAGAGATATAGAATAACACGAAGGATATCAATAAAGGAGAATTGTGACTGAGATATCTAAACATCAGTAACCCCCACATATCTGATAAATCAGACCTGCATGGGCCACCACTAAAACCTATGTCACGTCCCAGAACCAGAATACTGGCAAGTAGGGACGGACCAGGCCAGCTACGTATACCAAAGTACTCCAGTACTCCAAAATAACATATAAGCTGTATAGATGGGGGTTACTACTACAAGCCAACAGTCGATCCTAGGTCAAGCAATCCTAGGTATCTCAATCATAGGAAGTAAACAATGTACAAGAAGTAAGATCAACTGGAATATAAAATAGTAAAGCGTCCCAAACTATCATATATCAATGATCATGAAGCTAGTAATACAGAGTGAAGACTAGCAAGAGTAATAGTCATACATGATAAGCTCTAGCAATAGTCTAGAATATGCAAATCATGTTCTGGGCCGTAGGCTAAATGTCAAGTCCAAAACACGAGCTAAACACGTGCTCGGAGGCTAAACGCCATAAAAGAATAATGTACATAACTAGTGGGAGAATGAAATAGAAAACCTACTAAGGTACTCTGGAGCTCTGGATAATCACCAACGAGTGGAAGGTACGGAAGATCCTCCGGGCTCCTCTATCAGATCTGGCCAAACAAAACCAGTGGGGTCAGACCCCCAATAGCAAGTACCACAAAGGAAGCCAAACTATGAACTAAAACCAGCATACAAATCATAGCAATGGATAGAGAGAGATGAGTAAGTACTAATCGAGACTCGTGTACTACCAATGCACTTATCCCGAAAATAGAAGGACAATATATAAAGCAACATGTAGGATAAAGTAAAGGACATGTGACATAATGTAAACTATATACATGTAAGGAAAAGGAAACATGTGAACATGAAAGATAAACTAGACATGTGAGCATGTTAAGTAGACGGAGCATGTGAGCATGTTATGTAACTGGAGCATGTGAGTATGTTAAGTAACTGGAGCATGTGAGCATGTTATGTAATTGGAGCATGTGAGCATGTTAAGTAACTGGAGCATGTGAGCATGTCATGTAACTGGAGCATGTGAGCATGTCATGTAACTGG
This sequence comes from Iris pallida, assembly GCA_029216955.1. NCBI lineage: Eukaryota > Viridiplantae > Streptophyta > Magnoliopsida > Asparagales > Iridaceae > Iris > Iris pallida. Next base: position 68,662 of record JANAVB010031261.1, read on the forward strand.
AGCATGTGAGCATGTCATGTAACTAGAGCATGTAAGATAACTGGAACATGTGAGCATGTAGGGTAACTGAGACATGTGAGCATGTAAGATACTATATAGAACGACAAATGATAAGATGACTTAGGAACTATTCCGAAACCCAAGTTACAACCCGTAAACCAAACAAGGACCGGGGTTGTAACTCTTCTCCTGAACAGAACTTTAGTATCTAATCATTCACCGGCAAAAGTAAAGCATAAACAAAGATGTACTGAAATAAACAAATTCGGACACTGCCTAGACAAACTAGACTAGACTGGACTCCATACAACAGTCACGGCCAAGCAATGAGTACGGATTTATACATTAGCTAACTAGGGTTGTCACAATCCTAATTACTAACAAATACAAGTTTGAAAATTCCAAGTCCGGTTACCTGCCTGCTGCCACCTATTGGTCATGTCGGGAAGTGATTACATGTGTATCCTTGTGCTCCCACGCGACGGTGAAACTGGGAGAGTGCTCATCTCGACGGATAGCTCCAAACCCTTAAATTAATGTTATAACGACCTAGACCAAAGGCAACAGGTAACTGGGAAATCCTTCCCACCCATGTTCTAATGATCAATCTAGTTATATAATCCTTACCATTTTCTTAGATTCTGGGTGTGGCATTCCGCAGAATCCTTCCTAGACATGAACATGCAAGACTGGACAAAAGCGAGAATGTGCACCATAACAAGCCACAACAAGAAAACATAATAAACTGAAAGCTGGAAGTGCGCTACGACGAGCCACTATAGGGAGTACGCCATGACAGGCCACTATCATGTAAGCAAAGAAAGACATGTACGAGAGTGCACCACGATGGGTCACTATCTAGTAAGCAAAGGAGACATGTAAGAAAAGCGCGCCACGACGGGCCACTATCATGTAAGCAAAGAAGGCATGGCAACAATTAACATAGCTTGTAAGAAAGGATCTATCAAAAAGACATATCATAGCATGTGGGGAAGAATAATTAAAACTAAGTACATTTCATAGCAAAATGATTGAACATACGCAAGTATCAAGTGTATATAGGATGTACAATCATTTTCTAACTATGCAAGATCATCTAATCATGTTAAGAAATTATTACAATCGAAGAAAATATCAAAAACGGACAAAAACGGGCAGAAACGGGCAAAAACAGACTAAAACAACATAAAACGGTATACCGGCGGTATACTGCGGCATACCGACGGTATACCGGCCTAAAGACAGAAGGTTTCTGGTGCAAAAAATGGCATATCGGCGGTATACTGCGGTATACCGGCGGTATACCGGTTTTTCAAACAGCAACAAAATTCAGAATTTTGCCAAAACTTGTTTCGGCCATAAAAACTTCGTTTTAAATCGAAATTCGGATTTTCAAAAGTCAAAATTGAATAGAATTGAATTTCCTACAACATGGAAGTATTAGTTTTCACAAATCAAAATATTTGATAGATCAATACCTCAAAATACTCCCAAACAGAGGTTCTCGGGACACCGAAACAGGTTCCGATTGCCACCAAACTCAAAATCCATGATATATAAACTATGTGAGGGCCTCATATATGTATATATGACTAAGATCCATGATGGTAACACTAGTATCACTCTTGATACCAAGTTTTCTACTAAGTCCATATTGGGTTTTAACAGAAAATCAAAACCTTGCTTAAACAAATTTTGGAAACATGTATATATACGAGAATCATAAGGAAAACATATTTTTCAAAATGAGTTTAGAACAATTCTAAGTATTTACCACCATGGAAATAAAATGACAACAAAAACATTATGGTTCATGGATTTGGCAAGATGTACTTGCCTAGGTTCATCTCCAAGCCTAATCTTCTACTCCTCCTCCTAGGGGGGTTAGACACCAAGGCCTCAAGGCCAAGCTCTTGGCAAGCTCCAAGGGGGAGAGAATGGAAGAAGAAATAAAGAGAGTGTGAAAAGAATGAAAAGAGAGAGGAGAGAGAAAGTGAAATGGTATATATAGAAGGGGGAATTAATCTTATCCGTCGGATGGTGATCCATGTGAATATCTAAGTCAATCCTAGCCATCAAAACAAAACCAAACATCCAATGGATAATAGGGTACATCTATACTATTCATGAAAATATCTAAACACTATTCATCATAATATCTAAAATACTATTCATAAAAATATCAGAAATACTATTCATAAAAATATCTGAAATCAGAAATATCTAAAATATGAAAAATTTGTCTGGACGGTATGCCGTCGGTATACTCCTGTATACTGGCGGTATGCCGGCCAAGGAGAAAATCTATAAGTTAGAAAAAAATTTAAAGCATTACAAAAACCAAGAAAATATGAAATACACTACAAAATACGTATCTGTATATAAATATCGATACTGTGAGATGAGTCTCACAAATTCTGGACACAGGGACAAAACGGTAATTTTGGGCAAAAATGGTGTCCGTCGTTTGACCCGCTTTGCACCGAAAAGCGTGCCAGAGTCAAAGGTCTCTAAATTCATCAGACTATATGTCAACATGTCCGATTTTTCGATACGAACCCAACCGTATGTCCAAAGTTAGATTTCGGCGGGCCGTGCACAAAATCACTCGTTGAGTCGGACCGTGGGGCCCGCAAAATGGCGATTTTATCATCTGTCTCAGAATCGGACCAAACTTGGCATACAGGACCAAAAAATGATACGGTCCTGTTGGCGCAAGTTTCGTCTCGATCTGACGAGCGTGTACAAAGTAATTAAAAAACTTGCACAGAGGCCGATATGGCGATTTTCGACGGATACGCATCAAATTTGTTGCGCACACGCGACCAATTCGAATTCCGTCAAGGCCCACACATCCACGAAGCCGATACTCAGCTTTTGACGCTTTCGGTTCGCGACCACGTCGCCCGGATTGGAGGAACGCATGTCGTGTGGATGAGTTTTTTTTAAATTTCTATATTTTGAAAACAGATTTTTGTTGCACTTTGAAAGTTGATTTCTTTGCACATAGTGAACGAAAAATAAATCTACGAGAAAGATCTTGATCTCTTATAGGTTAGCTATAAATCTGTTTAATTAGATTTTCCAATCTATCGATGGATTGGCTGTAAATCGCCTTCCAAACAGTGCCTTCAACTAGTACCCTGTTTTGTTTCGAAACAGTTTTTTACCAAATTTTGGCGTCGATTCCCTGACAATCTAACGTGATTCGTTCAAAACTAATTAAAGGGACTAGAAGGGGTTAGGGTTGTGTTTGAACCTGCATAGATGGATCGGAAACTCATCTAACGACGAAGAAGAAAACTCATCGCAAAAACTGGCCCGAAGCCACTGCTGTGCGGTGGTGCTGCTGTTGGGTTCGGCTCTCTGCTGGACTTGTGCGCCTGGCCGGCGGCGCTGGATAGGTTCGGTACAACCGGGTTCGGTCGTGTTTGGTCCCACCTCCTAAAAATTTAGAAAATATTTAGAAAACTCAATAATATAATTAAATAATACCTATAATCTTCCTATAACAATATTTAGAAAATAATTGCCAATTCCTAAAAAATTATATACAAAAATATTTGCATTTACCAAACATGTCTACAAGGTCGTGTTTGGTCCCACCTCGTGCCTACCTGGGATTGGATTTGACTTGGTCTTATTCTGGATAGGTTCGGTACAACCGGGTTCTTGAAAACTCAATAATATAATTAAATAATAAATAAAGCTTCGGTACGGGTTAAGTCGTAACTTGGCTTGGTTTTTCTAGTTAGGACGTTATTTTCCACAAATAAATTCACTTTATTTATTGTGTATCTGGGAAAATTACAACTGTAGGAATCTAATCTAGAAGGCGATTACTTTATCCCTTGGACGATGCGATGAAGAAAACTCGAACTTCGAAGAACTCGGACAGCAACTGGGCAATCTCTTTGTTCTTTCTGAATTGACTATAGTGTCTGATGAAGATGAAGAAACTCTCTTTTATAGAGTTCTAGATAACTGTTCTAAAGTATACGGTGGAGACACATTAGAGTGCGGTTGAAAGTAGTAGAATATATCTAGGAGAGATTGGTGGCATGGATGCCACGTTGCATAACTTCTGAATAAGTGGGTAACTGAGTACAGGATACGTGAGAACGTGTGTTGACTGTACGTTGAAAGTCATCCTGGATGCATTTGCTATGATACACTGCCTTTGTTGAAGAAGAATCATACGCTAGCTTTTGAAGGCACATGTCTTGCATACACTGACTTGGACAATATAGAGCTATATAAAGCTGATACGCTCACTTTATTGATAAGGAGTCGTATGGAGTCCATATGCTCATTTGATTGGCAATGAGTCGTATGGAGTCCATACGCTCACTTGATTGGGCAAGGAGTCGTATGGAGTCCATACGCTCACTTGATTGGGCAAGGAGTCGTATGGAGTCCATACGCTCACTTGGTTGGACAAGGAGTCGTATGCATTGAGGGAATAGACACGTGGCTGTCTTCAATCTTCTCAAATACGCCATATCTTCTAATACTGACAAATATTTCTTGAGCATTGTGCTGCAGATATGATGGCTGACAGACTGTCAGAAATGACAGTAATGATGGCTGTGCATTTATGATGGCTGTTTAGCTGTCCTCGTAAGAGACAAAATCAATTCTCGAAAACCTATACGACGGCTAATCTTCATAGGGCAGCTGTCTTTGCATGAAAGACGAAGTGTCAGATTCATCCTTCATTAAATATACGCTGTGTTGTCATCTCAAGAAATATTAAAATATTCACTGAGCGTACGGCCTTTAGATGAGCGTATGGCTTTGACTGAGCGTATGGCCTTGAGCGTATGGCTTTGACTGAGCGTATGGCCTTGAGCGTATGACTTTGGCTGAGTCTTATGTCAGCGTGTCATAATTTTTCACACCCTACAAGACCCCCTTCAAAGTTTTCAAACTTTATGAATTTCAAAAGTTCGAAATTACTTTGAACTTAAAGTGGGAATAAGTCTTGACACGCTGGCATGAATTTGTTATCTTCCTCAATATCAGTGCAAATCTTTAGGGATTCTATTTAAAGAATGGCCGTCGTTTGAACTTCTTCTTTTCTTCTATAAATAGGTCTTTCCAAACCTAATTTATTTCTTTACTTCCGCATCCATCTTCGAGAGAGAAAAGCCCCAAAAACTCAAGCCTTCTTTTTCTTCGACTCTGTCTACATCAATGGCGCCCAAGGTCGACGCTGCTGCGAAGGGAAAGGGGAAGGCTCCTGCGGAGTCATCTCAGCCTGCCGCCGCCGCTGCTAAGAAGACTACCGATGAACACGTTCGACGAAGTGAATACCCATTGAAGCCCCTCTACGGTGAGGATGGTGATGATGAACAGTAACTATCCCCTATTTAGGGCTCTGGTTAGAACAAGATCATAAAACGTATCCCCTTTTTAGGGTCAAATACGTCAGAAAATACGCTTTTCTCTTTAGGGTTTAGCCGTATTCCATATTTTTCGTTTATATGAAAAATATGTTTGAAACATATTCTGTAAGATACGCGTATTTTTGATAGAAATGTCAAAATATGCTGTCTTGAAAGAATATGCTATGTCAAGTTGTCTCACTGAGATACGCTAACTCCTGTGTTAGCGTATTTTTTTGATGATCATCTTGTCAACCATACGCTAATACGCTCAAGCTGAACATAAACTGAACTTTAAAATTTATCATACACTCAGGATAGAAAAAAATGATCTCTGAATCCATCATACGCCTTAGGATAGAGTGAGCGTATGTTTAATCTTTGAGTCTGCCATACGCTTAGTATAAACTGAGCGTATGTTGAACTTTGAGTCTGTCGTACGCTTAGTATAAACTGAGCGTATGTTGAACTTTAAGTCTGCCGTACGCTTAGTATAAATTAAGCGTATGTTGAACTTTAAGTCTGCCATACGCTTAGTATAAACTGAGCGTATGTTGAACTTAGTCATCTCTTGATGTTGAAGATTTCTAACGTTTTATTCTTCTTTTACAGTGGATATTCTGGCTCAGGAGGCAGAATTTGAAGGATGTGTAGGAAATAACTATAGAAGTGACCTATCACATGTTCGTTTTTCCCAATTCGATGGACCTTCTACAAGGATAGCTCTTTTGACAAATCAGGAAAATGACACCTTGTTGAATTTGATGAGTGGACTGCCTTTACAGAGTGTGGATGGTGTTACCCACTCAAAGCCAGCATTTTTTTTGGAGATGCTATTGACATAAACTCCCAGCCTGCTCTTGATAAAGTATCATACTCTTATTATAGGGATGGTGATGCAAATCAGCCAATGTATCTGACTGGTTTATCAAAAAGTATCAACATAGCTCTCTTATTCCACGCGAGTCATCAAAGACAAATGAAGTGGGATATCACTTCATCCCGTCAAACAAAAGCTGGGTGGATAGGATACCGTCAAGGAAGATTCCGTAGTGGTACTGAACCACATGTCTCAGCTTTGCGAGGACTGCTGCCAGCTACCATTCCTTCCGAGGACTCGGCACTTCTGAAGCCAGTTAGAGTCCCAATTTTTGCAAATGAATTTGTTCAGCTGGAGAATGATGTTTACCCAAAACAGTCTATGAGGATGACTGATCTGGTAAATCTGGAGAATACCAGATGGACTGTTCTTGTAAGATGGATTCTGAAAAACTTTGGGGAACAGTTAAAGGCAATAGGTCTATATAATGCCATCAAGTGTACCGCTTATGGTTTTAGGCCAAACCCGGATTTGTTCTTGGCATTAGCGGAGAGGTATAATTACCGTACCGGTACTTTCATGACTCCAAGAGATGAGATGGGATTCGCCCTCCATGAGATTGCATATATTTCTCAGCTGCTGTAGGCCCCTAGATTTCAAAAAAATAATAAATAAATAGTTTTTATAATTTTTAATAACATTTAATTTAAATACGTATTTTGTAGCATATTTCGTATTTTCTTGGTTTTCGTAATGCCTTGAAACTTTTCCTAACTTATAGATTTTTCCTTGGCCGGCATACCGTCCAGACAGATTTTCTACATTTTAGATATTTTCGATTTTAGATATTTTAATGAATAGTGTTTTGGATATTTTGCTGAATAGTGTTTAGATATTTTCATGAATAGTATAGAAGCACCCTATTACCCAATGGACATTTGGTTTTGTTTGAATGGCCATGATTGACTTAGATTTTGACATGGATCACGATCCGACGGCTAAGATTAATTCCCCCTTCTATATATACCCTTTCACTTTCTCTCTCCTCTCTCTTTTCATTCTCTTCACTCTCTCTTCATTTCTTCTTCCTTTCTCTTTCCTTGGAGCTTTGCTAGGAGCTTGGCCTTGAGGTCTAGAGTGTGGTTTCGTACCCCTCTTGGTGGTGGACTAGAAGATTAGGCTTGGAGCTTAACCTAGGCAAGTGTATCTTACTCAAAAGTGGCATGATCATACTTTATTTTTGTTTTCCATGGAAACTAGAGTTTTATTCGCCTATAATTTGCTTCTTTAAATTGTTAACATGTTTAGTATATAGCACTTTTGGTTTTGATTGACAGTATTGCGTAGATCTGAGTTTCTAGGTATAATTTTTGAGTATTTTGAGGTTTTGATCTATCAAGTGTTTTGATTTGTGAAAACTAATACTTTCATGTTGTTGGAAATTCAATTCTATTCAATTTTGACTTTTGAAAGTCCAAATTTCGATTTAAAACGAAGTTTTTATGGCCGAAACAAGTTTTGGCAATTTTTTTGAATTTCGTTGCTGTTTGAAAAATCGGTATACCGCCGGTATACCGCAGTATACCACCGGTATGCCGTTTTTGGCACCAAAAACTTACTGTCTTTAGTCCGGTATACCGCCGGTATGCCGCAGTATACCGCCGGTATGCCGTTTTATGCCGTTTTATGCTGTTTTAGGCTGTTTTTGTCTGTTTTTGCCCGTTTTTGTCCGTTTTTGATATTGTCTCGATTGTAATAGGCTCTTAACATGATTAGATGACCTTGGATAGTTAAAGAATGATTGTACACTCTATATACATGGTACATGCTTATGTTCACGTATTGTTCCATGTCCAAATTATAGATAGTGGCCTGTTATGGTGCACTCCAGATTACTATATATGCCTAGCTCGATATAGTGGCTCGTAGAAGTGCACTCATGACTTGATTTTCTTATTGATTTCTAGACCCTAGAAAGTTAGTTTGAGTATAATATCACCCCATATTGGACTTAGAATTGACCGGAGTTGACCAGTTGACCAAAGTCAACTATAAGTCAACCTCTGACCCAGTTTGTCTTAGTTTGCCCTAGTTAACTAGACATTATAGTATGTCTTTTCACCCTGATTAGCTATTGTATTATCTCATCTTTAGGACTGTGGCTTCACTCCGAGCCTTGATTCATATTGATAGCAGGATCCCAGGCAAGTACATCTACAAACTCATTTACTGTCTTTTAATGCTAGAACATGTATTAACCCTATTAAAATACTGATCCTTGAGGTAGCAAGTTGTCTTCACATGTTGTATTACTTTCAGTACTTGCCATGCTTATACTGCTCCCAGTATCTCCCATATGTTTTTACTGTTCTCATATCTCTCACATGTTTAAATAACGGGTTAAGGGGAAACTGTTAGTATTGTACGTGAACATGACCCCTTTCTCCGTATGTATTTACCGCGCTCGGCGATATTCTATATGTAACCTTGCCGTAGGTTCTGATCTCGCGTTTGTGTATGGATATACACCAATGCCGTTCATGCACGTTTGTGCATGCCAGAAAAACTTGATATGTGCCACTGTACATCCTGATTACCTATTGACCGATTCACGTACATACTACGGTTTTAAACTTTTAAACTATATGTTGTCATTTCTAAAAAGAACCAATTAAACCATGATATGCCATGTTCCCTATGTTACTATGATACTGTGATCCCAATTGTACCATGAGGCCATGTTTTCCAGTATTTCTTATTTTATAGACTTATCATACCATGTTTCTTGTTGTACATCTCTTTCATTATATGTTCAGTACTTTAGTTGTAGAGGTTGTACTTGCTCCCGTCCTAACAGGATAACGTTGTAGGTATACTTACTGAGGAGGAGTTGCTCTGTGATTCGTATTATGGAGTCACTGCCGAGGACCCGGCTTTGCCATACGAGGATGTTCCTGCGGGAAGACTCGCCTAGTTTGCGTAGTCACTTGGGATACTTAGTGTAGTCATGTATTAGACTACATATTTTGTAACTGGACATGTATCCAGTTTTACATTTCAGTTCACTTGTACTTGGATATTTTACTATATACGACGACTTTTGTGTTTGGAGCATTTATGATTCTTCTTCACTTATAGAACTGTTAGCACATTTAGTCTTATCTTGTTATCTCTAGAACAGCTTACTGCGCTTTATCTTAAGTGTAGGCTGGACATGGCTCGGCCCGGCCCAACAATTTGGGTAACGGGTCGTGACATGTTTTTTTGGCGGCCCATGCAGGTCCTGACTAAACTGTTTGGTTACGTTATTGTACCAAGCATGCCTGCAATTAGGAACTTAAGGTAATTAGACAACATTAGGAAAGACGCTTAGAACACCTAGAGAAATGCTAGGATTGCAACATAGGAAATATGTCACATGTTTGCTATTATAATTAGATTTTTCTTGCATATGATTGCTTACTTTAAACAAGTCCTTATAAGTCTTTTTATTTGTAATTTAGATGGTGCTTACTCGTTCATCCCAGTATGTTACCCCCGAGAATGGGGCCCTCCTTATCCAGTCAGCTGACCAGTCGACTGATACACCTCCACCTACTACTTTCCCCCACTCCACAGATCCGCAGACCCAGATACCACCTTCCACATCCCAGTCCTAGCAGGCCCCGATACTTCTACCACCCCCTATCACTATACCTACCCAGGCTTCCGTCACACTCGACGGGAACCAGCTGTTCACTCTGATTCAGGGGTTCCTAACAACCCATCAGGAGCAGACTACCCTACTCCGCCAGAGCATGGAGCGTTCTGAGGGACGTCCCGTGGTCCTACCACCTGCAGAGCCACGGCAGAGAGCGGGGACGGTCAAGGACTTCATGGGTCTGAATCCCAAGGAGTTCTCAGGAACTGAGGGCATAGTAGTAGCAGATAACTGGCTAGATTCAGTAGAGAGAAAGCTTTTGGGAGTTAGGATGCCGGATGACCTTCAGGTCGAGGCAGCAGGATTTCTGCTGATAGACTTAGCCGGAGTCTGGTTCAGGAATGAGCCGTTGTTTGCGAGAGGGAGAGCCACCTGGGACCAGTTCAAGACCCAGTTCAAGAAGAAATTCTTCTCGACCACTGCTAGAGTAGCCATGGGGCTACGATTCCAGAACATCCAGCAGGGGAACCGTTCTGTTGACGAGTATGCGGCAGAGTTTAGTCGCCTGAGCCGTTTTGCTCCTAGTCTGGTTGCTGATCCAGAGGAGATGACCCATAGGTTTTGCCATTGTCTAGTTCCAGACATTGGCATTCTTATAGTGGCGAACGGTACGACTGACTACTACCAGAGCCTAGAGTTAGCCCGGAGCATTGAGGAGCGTCTTCTGTCATGCAAGAGGCCAACTTCTGTACATCATGAGGGACCGTCCAAGAGTCAGGCTTTCCAGCAGAGAGCACCGACACCACCCCAGCAGACTTACCGTCCCCCTACATCACATCTCCCGACCCAGCCAGTTAGAGCCTCGGGACCTCAGCAGCAGCAGAAGGGGACTACGTGTTCATTCTGTAGAAGGGTAGGCCACGACGCTTTCATTTGTAGGAAGAGGTTGGGGCAGTGTTTAGCTTGTGGGTCTGCCATCCATCAGATTCGGGACTGCCCAGTAGCCAAGGGACCCCAGGGGAAGACTTATAGCCTAGTCCTTGAGCCGGAGCCGGAACAGGTTTCGGGAGGTTAGTCTTAATAATAGCCTTAGTCTTTTGTTTGCATTGCTTGTTATGTTAGAATGTTTGTAGAGTCTTCTATCCTTGTAAATTTTGAGGACAAAATTTTTTCAAGGAGGGAAGATTTGTAAGCCCCTAGATTTCAAAAAAATAATAAATAAATAGTTTTTATAATTTTCAATAACATTTAATTTAAATACGTATTTTGTAGCGTATTTCGTATTTTCTTGGTTTTCGTAATGCCTTGAAATTTTTCCTAACTTATAGATTTTTCCTTGGCCGGCATACCGTCCAGACAGATTTTCTACATTTTAGATATTTTCGATTTTAGATATTTTAATAAATAGTATTTTGGATATTTTGATGAATAGTGTTTAGATATTTTCATGAATAGTGTAGAAGCACCCTATTACCCAATGGACATTTGGTTTTGTTTGAATGGCCATGATTGACTTAGATTTTGACATGGATCACGATCCGACGGCTAAGATTAATTCCCCCTTCTATATATACCCTTTCACTTTCTCTCTCCTCTCTCTCTTTTTATTCTCTTCACTCTCTCTTCATTTCTTCTTCCTTTCTCTTCCCTTGGAGCTTTGCTAGGAGCTTGGTCTTGAGGTCTAGAGTGTGGTTTCGTACCCCTCTTGGGGGTGGACTAGAAGATTAGGCTTGGAGCTTAACCTAGGCAAGTGTATCTTGCTCAAAAGTGGCATGACCATACTTTATTTTTGTTTTCCATGGAAACTAGAGTTTTATTGGCCTATAATTTGCTTCTTTAAATTGTTAACATGTTTAGTATATAGCACTTTTGGTTTTGATTGACAGTATTGCGTAGATCTGAATTTCTAGGTATGATTTTTGAGTATTTTGAGGTTTTGATCTATCAAATGTTTTGATTTGTGAAAACTAATACTTCCATGTTGTTGGAAATTCAATTCTATTCAATTTTGACTTTTGAAAGTCCAAATTTTGATTTAAAATGAAGTTTTTATGGCCAAAACAAGTTTTGGCAATTTTTTTGAATTTCGTTGCTGTTTGAAAAACCGGTATACCGCCGGTATACTGCAGTATACCACCGGTATGCCATTTTTGGCACCAGAAACTTACTGTCTTTAGTCTGGTATACCGCCGGTATGCCGCAGTATACCGCCGGTATGCCGTTTTATGCCGTTTTATGCTGTTTTAGGCTGTTTTTGTCCGTTTTTGTCCGTTTTTGTCCGTTTTTGATATTCTCTCGATTGTAACAGGCTCTTAACATGATTAGATGACCTTGGATAGTTAAAGAATGATTGTACACTCTATATACATGGTACATGCTTATGTTCACGTATTGTTCCATGTCCAAATTATAGATAGTGGCCTGTTATGGTGCACTCCAGATTACTATATATGCCTAGCTCGATATAGTGGCTCGTAGTAGCGCACTCATGACTTGATTTTCTTATTGATTTCTAGACCCTAGAAAGTTAGTTTGAGTATAGTGTCACCCCACATTGGACTTGGAATTGACCGGAGTTGACCAGTTGACCAAAGTCAACTATAAGTCAACCTCTGACCCAGTTTGTCTTAGTTTGCCCTAGTTAACTAGACATTATAGTATGTCTTTTCACCCTGATTAGCTATTGTATTATCTCATCTTTAGGACTGTGGCTTCACTCCGAGCCTTGATTCATATTGATAGCAGGATCCCAGGCAAGTACATCTACAAACTCATTTACTGTCTTTTAATGCTAGAACATGTATTAACCCTATTAAAATACTGATCCTTGAGGTAGCAAGTTGTCTTCACATATTGTATTACTTTCAGTACTTGCCATGCTTATACTGCTCCCAGTATCTCCCACATGTTTTTACTGTTCTCATATCTCTCACATGTTTAAATAACGGGTTAAGGGGAAACTGTTAGTATTGTACGTGAACATGACCCCCTTCTCCGTATGTATTTACCGTGCTCGGCGACATTCTATATGTAACCTTGCCGTAGGTTCTGATCTCGCGTTTGTGTATGGATATACACCGATGCCGTTCGTGCACGTATGTGCATGCCAGAAAAACTTGATATGTGCCACTGTACATCCTGATTACCTATTGACCGATTCACGTACATACTACGGTTTTAAACTTTTAAACTATATGTTGTCATTTTTAAAAAGAACCAATTAAACCATGATATGCCATGTTCCCTATGTTACTATGATACTGTGATCCCAGTTGTACATGAGGCCATGTTTTCCAGTATTTTTTGTTTTATAGACTTATCACACCATGTTTTTTGTTGTACATCTCTTTCATTATATGTTCAGTACTTTAGTTGTAGAGGTTGTACTTGCTCCCGTCCTGACAGGATAACGTTGTAGGTATACTTACTGAGGAGGAGTTGCTCTGTGATTCGTATTATGGAGTCACTACCGAGGACCCGGCTTTGCCATACGAGGATGTTCCTGCGGGGAGACTCGCCTAGTTTGCGTAGTCACTTGGGATACTTAGTGTAGTCATGTATTAGACTACATATTTTGTAACTGGACATGTATCCAATTTTATATTTCAGTTCACTTGTACTTGGATATTTTACTATATACGACGACTTTTGTGTTTGGAGCATTTATGATTCTTCTTCACTTATAGAACTGTTAGCACATTTAGTCTTATCTTGTTATCTCTAGAACAGCTTACTGCGCTTTATCTTAAGCGTAGGCTGGACATGGCTCGGCCCGGCCCAACAATTTGGGTAACGGGTCGTGACAGCTGCCAACAGGAGATTTGCCATATGAGGAGTATATCCCTTTCATTGATGAAATGAATAAAATCTCCGATGCCAACCCACTGGTTCTTCATGTCTTTGAAGAATTAATGTGCCATTACAGTATTTGTAAAGCTTTTTATAAAGAACAAGGTGCAGAGGGAGATTCTAACTGCTATTCTTCTAAGTGGATGGCCTATTTATTCCAAGGCCGCACTGATGAAGTTCAGAAGAAAAAGAAGACCGATCAATATGTCGGTGAATTTAAACCTCTGAGTCAAGCTAAAATTGACAAACTAATCCGGGATACCACTCATGACGACATCGTCATTGAAGAAGACGAAGGCACCTACAAAGCCGGTGATAGGTTGGAGACCTATATTAAGCAGGGTAGCCAAGAATTATCTGCTGAAGGTCATCTGGCTGGATTTATATCTCTCTGGCTGAGAAAATTTGTAGTACCTGGCACCTGTTCAGCAGACAGGATACACAGAGGAGTTGTCTTTGCAGCAGTCCGTCTGACTTTCGGGTACATGATGGATTTGTTGACAGCAATAACATGCCGTCTAAATGCTGGCTTAAGAGCATACACAGACAGAATGTTTGAATTGGCAAGGAAGCGACTCACAACCTTTCCTCGGGTAGAAATGCCCTTTACATATTTATTTGGGTGGCTACTTCTCCATTTTGAATCTCTCATGAATGCTGGGATGGCTAGACCAGATGACACCTTTCTGGAAAGATACAGTCACACGCCAAAGTGGAAATATGACACTCTGACGGACTGTAGAACCATACTAAACAGGGGAGAATTATGGAGCTTCACTTGTGTCCCTCCATCTGTTAGTTATGAAACTATGCCTGGGAAATTGATTGATGGCATTGGTGCCAATGAGTTGGATGATATTCAACATGAATGGCTGAAGAGGATCAGGCCATCTCACTTAATCTGCCGTCGTGACAATATCACCTATCTGGAGCCATATCTTCCGAGTAGGTTCGTTCGGCAGTTTGGCTATGATCAGTTGCACGTGGGAAATGCAACGACATGTTTTGGCTACCAAGGCGGTTTAATCGATGGCGCCAGAGCTTGGATATACTTTATTGCTAAAGGTACAGGAGCTACCTTTTCCATGCTAGATCCGGTTACTTATCGGAGAGGGGCTAGAATATTGGCGTCTTATGCCAAATTCTATGTATCAGTTAATACCTTCGATGAAAAATTCAGCATCTTAGGTAGAAGCTTTATTCATGTTGAAAAGAAATCAACCAAATCAGCCCTGCCAAGAGATTGTCACGACCAAGAAGATCCTCTGGCTACTGAAGAAGTTGATGATGAAATTTTAAAGACTTTCTTCTCTGATGAACTTCATCAACCATTACATGTGCCCATTGGAAGTGCTGAAGAGAGTATATCTGCCGACAGTACACCGAAGAGAAAGCGGGGCAAAGGTGCTACTGGGCCTGCCCCAAAAAGAGTTACTCGGGCAGAGGCTCGAAATCGTGAAGGAATTACTATTTCAGGGACTTCTCCTGCTTCCAATCGAGTCAGAGATGCTGATGAAGCAGGTAGTGACTCAAAAGATGATTATCCTACTGTTCCATTAACAAAAAGAATAGGAAGGAAAGTGATCGTTTCAAAAACTAAATCCGTAATTTGTCTCGATACAGAGAGTCCCACCAATCGTGCCGAGCGATTGGCTTTAGAAAAGCAAGCTGCCTTTGCTTTTTCTGTAAAGACGGAATCTATTGAAGAAGATGTACCTGAGCCTGCTGGATCATCCATGCCTTCTGATATAGAATCGATTCCGCCAACAGTCGATAATGCGCAGGTGATTAGTCAACCTGCGGTAGAGGCCGAGAATCAGACTGAAACAGCTAATGACTTACTGATTTCGGAAGAATCAGTGAAGGAAGCCACTACTCAAAATCTAATTGCTGAAGTTTCAGAGAGCAATAAGAGTGATGACGAACAGGTTGACTATGAACCTTCGTCTCATTCTTTTGAAGAAGAGGACATGGAGATAGACGATGAATCACCATCTAAAACTCCAATTGATGTACTGAAGACAATTGGTCAACATTCAGGGTTGACTCCAGAGCCGGAGAGGCATCTAGAAATAGAAGTTCAAGCTCCGAATACTTCTGGGGCGGGCAGCAGTGAAATAAATCCCGTGTCAGAAAGCACTCTGAACAGACTACGAGCTGGGCTGAATGATCCAACGGAAACTGAATATGAACCAGCTCCAGGTAATATTTTGTTCAGCAAAGTTTTGTCTTTTCCTTGCTTTATAGTCTTTTAATTTTGATCATGCTTCTTTGATTCCAACAGTTGTAGGAACTGCACCGGCAATGAGTTCGACTCAAGCCCCACTTGCCCAGACTGATATGGGTGAGGGGAGTTCACATTTGCCTAGTTCCCCGAAAGCATCTACTTCAGCTCCCAGGATAGAGGCTCCTCCTGCTCCTTCCTTTAGCGTTGCAGCGACTCCCGGTTTTGAAACAGGGATAGCAAAGATCATGGGGATGTATTCAGATATTATTTATTCATATCTGGATACATTCTCCAGACGACTCATGAAGGATGAAACTATGTCTTTCTCGGATCTTCGAGCGGCGATTAATTTTCCGCTTTCAGCTTTGAGACAGGCTGGTTATGAGACCCAGTGTGTCTTCTTTGAGCATCTCCTGGATGACTTAGAAGCAACCATACATAAGTACTGGGAGATCAAAAAGGAAGATATCAAATCTCTGACTGAAGCTGAGATTGCTCAATTAGAAAGTGAAGCTCAAGCTCAGCACATTGCTTTGAAGCAATTCCTCGCTCTGTCTTCTGAACAGTTAATGGCGAAGGATGAAGAAATAATGACTACTCGTCAGAAGATTGAGCGTCTGAAGAAGGATGAAGCATCAAAAGCCGATGAGCTTAATAAGTTGAAAGAGGAATTAGCTCGTCTTCAGGAGCAAATTGCCTCCGTGGAAAAGGAGCAATCAGAGATTGTCACTACTCGTACCTCTGAAGCTGAACGCTGCCAACTTTTACAGCAAGAGCGAGAACTGATGCAGATTGATCAGATTGAAGAGACCAATCGTCATAGCTCTATTATCGTAGATTATGATCAACGAATGATCGGAGTTGAAGCAGCAGAGCGGATTCATAAAGCTCATGAAGACAAGATGAATAATGTAATTGTTCGTATTCAGGAGATAATTACTCCTCCTAAATAGATCTTTTATATTTTTTTTTATATGTTGAATTTTTGAAATCCAATTGTAATCAATATTTTGACTTTGATTAAAGAAATGAATATCTTGGCTTGATTTCAATTCTATGGATGATATTTTTATAGAAAACATGTTCAGAGGTAAATAATACATGACATATTTCAATAGAATAGAATATACAAATAAACTTTGTAATTCTATCAGATGATATTAAACCAAAGATAATTTTAGTTTAATACTGATTAGAGAAAACAGAATTCAGATATAAAGATATCTTTGGACTCTATTTTCCATGATCTTTGAACTCGGAAATCAAAAGACTAGATATCATTTTTATAGAAAACATGATACTGAGATAGAAAATTCAGAGGTAATATGGACATGATTTTCTATATGAGATCTTTATTAAATCCACTGGGGATCTAATAAGACAGAATATCAAATTCTCTGGAAAGATGATACATGGCAAAATATCAGTTTCCACTGGGGATAATGATATCGAGATGATTTCTGTAGGGAAGAATTAACTCTGATTTTATACTTGCTGGGGAATAATGAAAATATTATATATATTGATGAAATTTATACATAATATTTCTTTAGGAATTTGCCATTGATAGGCATCATCGTAACTTTCCCATCCATAGAGGCAAGCTGATATGCTCCATTAGAAAAGACTTTGTTTACTACGAATGGGCCTTTCCATTTCGCATCAAATTTGCCTTTGTTCATATGTGTCATAGTCATAGGACGTCTGACGGTAAGGACCAATTCTCCCTTCTGATATGCTCTGACTTTCACTTTCCGGTTAAAAGCTTTTGAAATTCGGGCCTGATACAGCTCGATGTTTTGTTGAGCATACAATCGCTTTTCATCTAGGGCTTCTAATTCTTGAAGTCGAAGACGATCATTATCTTCTGTTGTAAATTCATTGGAAATTACGATTCTCAGAGAAGGAATCTGGATCTCGAGGGGAAGAACAGCTTCACACCCATATACCAAAGAGAAAGGCGTACATCCGGTCGCATTACGAATTATGGTACGGTAGGCCCATAAACATTCACCAAGCTTCTCGCTCCAGTTGCGTTTGTTGGAAGAAACGAACTTTTTCAAGAGTTTAATGATCGTTTTATTGAAAGCTTCTGCCAATCCATTAGCTGCTGGATTATATGCTGTAGAAGCTAAATTATTGATTCGATGGTCGTCACAGAATCGAGTGAATTTCTGACTGACGAACTGCGGTCCGTTATTATGAATAATACGCCGAGGAACACCAAATCGATAGATGACATGATGTTTGACGAAGTTGATGACATTAGAAGTTTTGACTTCAGATAACGGGATTGCTTCAGCCCATTTGGAAAAGTAATCGGTTATTGCTAGAATAAACCGATGTCCTTTTGATGATGGTGGGTTGATAGGACCAATGACGTCCATGCCCCAAGCCTCAAAGGGCCATGATGTCGTTGTTGGGTGTAAGAACTCTGACGGTTGATGGATAAAGTCTGCATGAATTTGACAAGATTTATATTTCCGAGCATATTAAATGGCGTCAGCCACCATCGTGGGCCAATAATAACCCATACGTCGGATACGATCTTGAAGTTTAGGACCTGGTTGATGATCTCCGCAAACACCATCATGTGCTTCATGGATTATCTGTTGTGCTTCTTCACCAGCAATGCATCGAAGGAGAAGACCGTCGTAGGCCCGACGATATAGTGTCTTCGTTGTATGATTATAATAGAATCCGAGAGATCTACGCCGGATAGACGCTGCTTCACTCGGATTATCGGGAAGTATGTCATACAATACAAAGTCTAAAAATGGACGTCTCCAGTCTTCAATTATGGGTTCTGTTTTGTTAGAAAAGACATATTCCATAGTAGAATCGGAAGAAGACGAGGACACTTTGTCAAACTTTAATCCAGCATCAAGGTTGAGAGAATTTTTGTCTGGATTATAGGAAAAAGCCAAAGCTAAATTATTCTCAATGTAGAATAGTTCTCGGTTATAAACTACTATAACTTGCTGACGTCTGATTGGTATGGCTAATACCGCAGCAAGATTAGCCAAAGCATCAGCTTCTGCATTATAGGCTCGTCGAACATGTTCAATAAAGAAACCTTCAAAGGAGGAGGCCATAGAGAGTGCTGCTCGATGATAAGGTATCAAATCCTGATGACGGACTTCATATGTTCCTCTGATCTGATTGACAATAAGCTTGGAGTCTCCATAAACTTCTAAATATTGAATATCCAGATGTTTAGCGAGTTGAAGACCGATGAGCAACGCATTGTATTCGGCTACATTGTTTGAACATGATTGATCCAGAGAATAAGCCCTCTGAATAGTTAATCCTTCTGGGGATACAAGAACAATCCCAACTCCGGCGACAATATCGCCGTTAGGACCTATTCTAGATGCTCCATCAAAGAATAGACGTTAGGTAGGAATTTCTTCAGAAACCAGATTTGAATCCAGAACTTCATCTGGAATCTCATCATATAATTTAGAATCTTCTGGAACTGCATGAGCTGCCAGGAAATCAGTAAGAGCCTGTCCTTTAACTGACTTTTGAGGAATATAATGCATGTCGTATTGAGCTAACAAAATTCCCCAATTAGCTAGTCTGGAGTTGAGAATACCAGGTTTCTTCATCATAATCCTGATGGGATTCACTCTAGAAATGACGTGAATCGTTTGACCGATAATATAATGTCGTATTTTCTGAACGGCAAACATTAATGCTAGGTATTCTTTCTCGATTGGAGAATAATGCGGTTCAGCACCTGTCATTGTGCGACTGAGATAATAAATAGCCTGCTCATGGCCATCTTTATTTTTCTGGGCAAGTAATGCACCGAAAGAATGATCCATGGCTCGAACATATAGAAGGAATGGTATTCCCGAGACGGGAGGTACAAAAATCGGAGGGTTCATGAGATACTGTTTGATATCGTCAAATGCTTTTTGACATTCTTCGTTCCAGACGAAAGATACACCTTTCTTCAGAAGTTTGTTGAATGGTCTGCAGCGTCCTGATAAGTTGGAAATGAATCTCCTGATATAAGCAATTCTTCCTTGAAATCCTCGTAGCTCTTTTAAGGTGCGTGGAGGACGCATCTCTTGAATGGCTTTGATCTTCTCGGGATCCACGTGTATACCTTTAGCGGTAATGACGAAGCCGAAAAATTTGCCACTAGAGACGCCCAGGAAAGACTTAGTAGGATTCATTTTAAGTTGATGCTGACGCATTAAATCAAAGATAGTCTTCAAATCTTGGATATGATCCTCCTTTCGTCGACTTTTAACTGCAATATCATCAACATAGCATTCGACTATTTTTCGGAGATGTTCGCGAAATATAGTGCTCATTGCTCGCTGATATGTTGCTCCTGCATTCTTGAGACCAAACGGCATCACTGTATAACAGTATGTACCGATCGGCGTTCTGAAGGAAGTATGTCTTTCGTCGTCTGGAAACATTTTGATTTGGTTGTATCCCGAATATCCATCCATGAATGACATTCGTTCGAAACCACATGTGTTGTCGATCATGACATCGGTAATTGGAAGAGGAAACTCGTCTTTAGGACAAGCTGCATTGAGATCGCGAAAGTCTATACAGACTCGGATCTTGCCGGTCTTTTTGAGGACAGGAACGATGTTAGCCACCCATTCAGGATGTTGTTCCTCTCGAATAAATCCGGAAGCCATAAGCTTGTTGACTTCAGCTTCAATTACATCCATAATGTCTGGGCGAAATCGTCGCTGTTGTTGTTTGACCGATTTAGCATTTGGCATGATATTAAGTTTATGCGTTGCGATCTTCGGATCTAATCCTGGCATATCCTCGTAACTCCAGGCAAAGACATCGATATAATCATGAATAAGCTTGATCATGTCTTGCTTATCTGTTTCTGAAAGACTTTCGCTGATGAATATTGGTTTAGGGGACCCCTCTTCACCAACATCAATTTGGATCAATTTATCTTCAGTAGGAGGTTCTCTTTGCTCAAACCTGAATTCCCATTGATTATCTAATCTCTGAGCCCATTGTTCTGATTCGGGTGATATTTCAAAATCATCCTCATCTTCATCATTTTCTTGCGGGCCATCAACAGAGACCATATTGATGGATAGAACAGAACGATGGAGATCGCCAATACTTGTGTCAGAATCCCAAGAGAGGGAATCGGAAGACTCAGATCGTCCGTCTCCATCGGATTCTGAATCTTCATGAACTACGTTGATAAAGGAGGTAGGAGCAATGTAACCTAAACCACATTTTGTCCTTCCGTATTTTAATGGAGGAATTCGAACAGGCATTCTTCTTCCTTTTCCATTATTGAGGCTTGTTCTGAAGTCATAACCCATATTTTTGATGATATTTTTGGACTGCTGACTGTAGCGACGTAGTTGTAACCTTCCAGTATCGTCGTTTTTGTCATCTTCTTCCAGGTTAGGAGGGTTCTGGGGTCTTTTATAGAAGAATATTGGATTTTCTCCCTTCTTTCTAATGGAGACCACGAAGTATGATTTTTGTATGGACTCTAATGACACTTCTGTGTGAAGAGTTTGAACAACTCCTATAGTTAGTGGCTTTAAGATATCTAACAATTATAAATAACTTTGTACATGATTACAGACATCAATATACTGCAAAGAAGATGTTTCATTAATATTAGATACTGTATTTACAACAGAAGGCTGAGCCTTATCAGACTTAGTCAAATTAATGACAAAAGGGGGAGAAGAAGAGCGATCAGAAATTTTGTTTCGATTAAGATCGATAACAAAAGGCTCAGAAGAGGTGAGCTCCCTTGAAGAAGATCGTGGATAAGTAGTACGTCCACTGACTGGAATGACTAGAGTATCGGGTCTAGCCTGAGAAGATGGAGGGGGAGTGGTGCATCCACTGACAGGAATTATCAGTGAGCCTTGTGGAACTTGGGCAGGTGATGAGGTAGTACGTCCACTGACAGGAATTATCAGTGAGTCTTCTTCAGTTGGTTTAAGAGACTGTGGATGAGTGATACGCCCTTTTACAGGAATAACAAAGGTGTCGACTTTTGATGTCTCATCGTCATCATCCATAGCTTGTAAGATTTTTGAATATTCATCTTTGTACATGCGAGCGTCATTGAAGTAAGCTTCGACTCCTTTAAAGGGATAGAGATCTGTCACTTCTTTTTGAACCTCTCCATTATCATCAACATATTTGAAGCATTGATGAAGAGTCGAAGGAACAACATTATGTTCATGTAAGAATGGTCTCCCCAATAGGGCATTATATGAGCAACCATGATTGTCGATAATATAGAAAGTAACCTTAGTGCGAAGATCGCCTATTTGAAATTTGAGACGAATCTTGCATAAAGGCTCACTTTTTCCTTGATTGAATCCCAAGATGGTAGTGATAGTGCTGGAAAGACTATGCACTGGTATCTTCAGTGCATCTAGCATAGTCTTTGGCATAATACTGAGAGCGGATCCTGGATCAATCAGTAGACGATCAACCTTCATAGAATCGACATATCTTGTATGATATAAAGGACGGTCATGTCGATTATCCTCTAGCAGCATATCATCCTGCGTAAAGGTAATGTTTGGAATTAATTCCAATACATTATGGCAATGAGAGACAGGTTCTATTTCCAACTTCTTGAGGAGAGTTAGGCAGGTTTCTGCTTGCAGCAGTGCTTCACTCAGAGTTTCTCGAGTCTCCTTAGAGAGGCGTAAGAGCTCGAAGATTGATAATTTAGCTGGTGTATTGGCTAGTTGAGCCAATATATCAAAATTATAAGGCTTTTCAAGTCCTGTAGGAGATGACTTCTTCAATGGTTTGTCGAAGCGGACTTGTTGTTTGTCTTTGTCAGCTGCTGTTGGTTTAGAAGGAACTGTCTCAACAGGAACATTTGAGGGTTCTTCATTAGAGACTGGTGTTGGAGCTGTAACCGGAGGGACATCAGGAGTTTCTTCAGGCATGTCAGCATAATCTTTCAGATATATTTTTCCTGACCGAGTTCCGGCAAGAACTTCGACTTCAGATTCAGGTTCAGGGTCTATCGAGACCATGTTACAATTCTTCATCTTATTCTTGGTTCTTTTGTGCTTGATGAGAGCTTCATTCCAGAAACCAAGACCAACACGAGATTGATTATGTCTCATAGTGATGGCTAAAGGTGCTTGGAGTCCTTTGCCTGAGTTTAAACCAGGAGCAGTGGCTAGATCATACCCCATCTTCGCCATTAATTTACGAGATTGTGAACTATATAGATGGAATGCAGGCTTGTACATATCTTCAACTTTAGGTACAGTTTTTACCTCTGTAGGGGGTGAGTTTCCTGCCAAAACAAAAGTAGGGGTTAGAGAAAGATTGGGTGTGATACTAGAAGTCACGTTGCATGACTTAGTATTCCCAGGCTTCTTTTTAGACAAAGGAGTCTTCCGAGGAGAAGAGGAAGACGTCTCGAACTCCGTCATTAAATCCGGGTGAATCCACATGATTTCTCCCTTCTTAGTTGTGACAGGAACAAGTCTTTCATTCTATGCCGGTAGGATGTTCACAACCTCGAGAGTTGCTTTGGGGATAGGAACAATCCTACTTTCCACCATTAAAGGAGGGAAATCACCGAACTGCATTGAAATCACATTTGCTGTGACTGTCTTGTCTTTGGGTGTCAGTGTCACAGCTCCTGACTTAATCATTTCCTGGATCTTTCCTTTTAATACATAGCAAGACCGGATTGTATGACCCAGCATTCTATGATATAGACAGTATTTCGGATGATCCGTCTTATTGGCTTCATCAGGTTTCTTGATTTCTGGCAATTGAATCTTGTTACCTTTGAGTAAGCATTCAAAGATACCCTGAACATCGTCATCGTCGAAAGAATACTCTTCCTTCGGTCGAGGAGGTCTCTGTTGTTGATTTGTTGGAGCTGGGGTGGTTTGAGTAGTTTTTGTCTCCTGATTATTGCTCTGGAGATTGACTTCAAGAGCCTCTTTTCCTTTACGATTGTTGGGTCTAGTACTATTGCTAGCACTCTGATTTGATTCTTTGGGAGCCATTTGTACCCCCAGGCCTTTGAAGGTCTCAGCACTGACTTCGGCAGCTTTGGCACTGACGATGAATGAAGGCCAATCTTGGAACTGAGTGGACCCTATCCACATGCTGATGATTGGTAAGAGATTCGACTTGCAAGTGTCGATAGTAACAGCATCGAGAGTTCCGAGAGACATTTTGAGGGCTTCTCTTCTGAATCTTTCAATGAAGTCTTCGGTAGTTTCATTATTTTTCTGTTTAATTCTTATGAGGGCTGACATAGTCATGTCATTGAGCCCTTCATAGAACCGTTCAAGAAACATTTGTTTGAAACCAGCAAATGAGGTAATGCACCCATCAGGGAGACTTCTATACCATTCATAAGCCGTTCCTTTGAGACATCCGACGAATACCCGAGTGAGGAGAGCATCGCTTGGTTGCAATTGATCAGTCATTACTTCAAAATAATTAATGAACTGACTTGGGGAGGTAGTCCCATCAAAGAAAGAGATGGTCGGAGGTTTATATTTTGGTGGATACGATACTTGCTTCCATTCTATCGGATAAGGTTGCTTGATGTCTAACCTTTGTAAACCATCCTTCTGTTTGAATGCCTCAAATTGAGTTCGGAGATTCCTTAACTCTTCAGTAACAATTCCAGAAGATTGCGGAGTTGTAACTTGTTGAGTGTAATTGGAAAGAGAGACTGCAGCATATGTACCACCTCCAGCTCCGGACTGACTTTGAGTGGGCTGTACAGGAACATTAGATTGTACCTCAGGAATAGTAGAGGGTTCCGGGTTTGGGGCAACAGGAGTATTTAATACCACTGGTGGTATTGCTTGTTGGACTTGCTGAGTTTGATGCTGAGCTTGCATAAGAGTGTGCATAGCATTCAATGTATCTGCCATAGCTCGCAACTGTTGTTCCAAGGAAGAAATCCTCTGTTCATGAGCTTCAGTGCTAGTCGAAGGTTCATGATTGCCGTCTACCATGTAAGTGGTAACCATTCGAGGAATAGACGATGAAACAGTCTGTTCTGAATTATCGCTGTAAGAATCAGTATCTTTCCCGGGGCTATTTACGGGAGTCAATATTGAAAATTGGACTCTCCAAGGAAGTCCTCTGTGATCTCCGGATTATTACTTGGATGAGAAGAAGAAGAGACCCTGGCCAAGGCTCCGGTCCTAGATCGGGTGCCAACGTAAACACCATCTTCAGAATCTGATATAGCATCAGACCGTATGCTACCCCCAATATTTCTGGAGGTCATGTTGATAGAAGCATAAATAGGTTCATCTTCACCCAATATTGGTTCATATTGAATCCGTTCAAAAATAGATCGTCTTTTTGGTGAACAACAACACTGAATCACAACCCGAGGTTGAAAACTGCAACCATGCTTTTCATGACAAATATGAGCAATGTCATAGCCAGATGGAGTGTCGATTCTCCGTTTGTTTTGCAAATGTTCCCGAAGATCTGTAGGAACAAATTGGGAAGTATTTGAAGATAGTTTCTGTGTAGAAACCTGTCTTTTATTCCTCTGTCTTCTTGGTTCTTGAGTGTATAAAGACCGATTAATTTGAGCAACATAGTTCTTGGCATATTCTGCATCAGGGTCTAGTATACTTGTCTCAGTGGAACCGAGATGATTCTGGTTAAGCTTGTTACGAAGATCCGTAGGAGATATGACTTTGGTATCAGTCTTGGATACTTGTAATTTGCCTTTCTCAGATCGAGAAATTTTACGAGAAGGAAGATGGACATTATTTCGACTAGGAGTCGGTAATAATCCATCTTTAGAGGAAGTAGCCAAAAGGCGTTTTCCTTTGTTTGATCTAGTAAAAGTACTAGTCAAATTAACCCCAGAGGTAAAGACCTTAGGAGTAGAGGAGTTGACTAAAGTGTCTTTCTCCTTGGTTGGCACAAGATGTGCAAGTTGTGGGAGAATCATTTGTATGTTCTATGGAAGAGAACCCCCAGCTTGATTTTGAGAAACAGTCAAAGGACTGTATCGATTGGCATACGCTGACTTTAGTTTGGAATTCTGGTCATACGCTGCCTTTTTATTAGCATACGCTGGCTTTGGCTTAGCGTACGCTGCCTGCTGTTGGCTTTTGTACGCTACCTTTGCCGTACGCTGCCCTTTGATTGCCGTACGCGCAGAGTCATTAATGGCTAAAGAGCCGACTGCTGTTGTAAGAGTAGAGGGAGAAGAGACTTTGACATGTCCAGAGATGGTTTTCCTTGGACACGCTGACTTGGTTAAAGAACCCACTTTGTCAGCGTGACTAGGAGAAGCCACTGTTGCCGTGTTCAGAGAAGCCGAAGTATGCTTCGTTGAAGTTGAAGACGTGTTCTTGTCAGCGTGAGAAGTGACAGAAACATCTCGGGCTGTCGAAGAAGACTTATGGACATAGACAGAGCGTCCCTTCTTCTTGGCAGCAGGAAGAGCGGAGGAAGCAGTTCGGCCCTCCTTCGCCTTGAGCATTTCTTCGTAAGCAGATTGGTCGAATTGTACGACCATCGTCTTCTTCGTCGAGCCGATCGACGAAATATCATATTGAGTTATTGCTATCTCGTTGGAGGAGACAGCTTTCCCCAGCAGAGTCGCCAATTTGTTTTCCATAAATAAATTTATTTTATTTATTGTGTATCTGGGAAAATTACAACTGTAGAAATCTAATCTAGAAGATGATTACTTTATCCCTTGGACGATGCGATGAAGAAAACTCGAACTTCGAAGAACTCGGACAGCAACTGGGCAATCTCTTTGTTCTCTCTGAATTGACTGTAGTGTCTGATGAAGATAAAGAAACTCTCTTTTATAGAGTTCTAGATAACTGTTCTGAAGCATACGCTCAGTCAGTTACTTGACGTGTGCATAACTGCAGGAACGCGTGGCAAATTCTAGTGGAGACACATTAGAGTGCGGTTGAAAGTAGTAGAATATATCTAGGAGAGATTGGTGGCATGGATGCCACGTTGCATAACTTCTGAATAAGTGGGTAACTGAGTACAGGACACGTGAGAACGTGTGTTGACTGTACGTTGAAAGTCATCCTGGATGCATTTGCTATGATACACTGTCTTTGTTGAAGAAGAATCATACGCTAGCTTTTGAAGGCACATGTCTTGCATATACTGACTTGGACAATATAGAGCTATATAAAGCTGATACGCTCACTTTATTGATAAGGAGTCGTATGGAGTCCATACGCTCATTTGATTGGCAAGGAGTCGTATGGAGTCCATAAGCTCACTTGATTGGGCAAGGAGTCGTATGGAGTCCATACGCTCACTTGATTGGACAAGGAGTCGTATGGAGTCCATACGCTCACTTGGTTGGGCAAGGAGTCGTATGCATTGAGGGAATAGACACGTGGCTGTCTTCAATCTTCTCAAATATGCCATATCTTCTAATACTGACAAATATTTCTTGAGCGTTGTGCTGCAGATATGATGGCTGACAGACTGTCAGAAATGACAGTAATGATGGCTGTGCATTTATGATGGCTGCTGAGCTGTCCTCGTAAGAGACAAAATCAATTCTCGAAAACCTATACGACGGCTAATCTTCATAGGGCAGCTGTCTTTGCACGAAAAACGAAGTGTCAGATTCATCCTTCATTAAATATACGCTGTACTGTCATCTCAAGAAATATTAAAATATTTACTGAGCGTACGGCCTTTAGATGAGCGTATGGCTTTGACTGAGCGTATGGCCTTGAGCGTATGGCTTTGACTGAGCGTATGGCCTTGAGCGTATGACTTTGGCTGAGTCTTATGTCAGCGTGTCATAATTTTTCACACCCTACAGACGTATATGGCTCGGGCTTCCCTATCAGGGCTAATGCACTAGTCAAAGCACGCCACTGCACTAGCCGTGCCATGATTCCTATTCGTCTTGTACTTCAAAACTCAATCCTGGCTAAAATCATCTACCATAATAATTAATTAAATAATTATTTCTAAAATTTCTAAAATCTTTATTTAAATAAAATAAATAATAATAAAATATTTAAAAAAATTCCGGGAAGGGAAGCTACAACTCTACCCACCTTAAAAATAATTTCGTCCTCGAAATTCTACTCAAAACTATTCCTTAAATTTCAAAAGGAAAGTCTACCTGAACCTCAATCTCCTTAAATTTTAATTCCTTAAAATAGTTTGTATTCCTCTCCTAGCCATATAGCCTCCAGGACTTCTACCCACCTTGGGTCACACTACTCCTCAAACTAAAATCTTAAAATCTTCTAACCGGTTGCTAACAATCCTACCAACAAATATCTAGGCATATGGTATCTATAATCCTCTCGTATCTATCAAGCAGTCCAAACTTTAACAAGCAACACATTTACACAAGTAGCTGAGAATTTATTGGTAAATTCTAATAAGCATGACCATTCGTCACTCTGGAATAGGAAGGACGGGGAGGTAAAGAAGAATAATTGAGGGCAATTATGAAGTCTCAAGAGCGGTAGAGTATCCAATGATGCAGATAGAAAGAAGGTTTATGAACCATTGACTTATTCGCTAGATTGGGCTACTCTAGTCCAGTCACCTGCTAAATCGAATAAACCCTTATTTCTTAGATAGGGGCTTACAATCAGTGCAATACGAAAAGTTCGTTCTCGGAGTTCTAAACAACATTCCAAAATAGGACTGAATTTGAGAAATCAAGATTATGGTCTTAACGGGTTCCCGGATTGAACATCAATCATTGGCTGGATGAATCTTGGATTTCAATCTTATATGGACTGGACAAGATTCCAATGATAAAAACTATTTCTACTAGGTTTGGGTAACATAGACTAGGTTTTAACCCAAGTGGTTGAGCTAGTTGCCAGTCAAGTTGGTTAGCTGGGTCCCTCAAGCCCAAAATGCGCCTTCAGTGACTTTTGAGTTTAAGTAGCACCTGAGGCCTCAATTGGGTAGCACACTAGTGGCATATGCATAGTGGACTTCGAGTAGATCACATCCATATATTGGGTCGAAGGAATTGAGTCGGGGCTGTGGTTCTAATGGGAGTCGGAAAGTATACCGGTACTATGGTAAGGGTTATAGCTAGTCCTTTTTAACCTGAAAGTCATAGTACAAAAATAGAGTACAAGGGGATGGGTTTGAGTGGGACATGATATACCTAGATGAAGGTAGACTCGTCTAGATCTTGCATATGAAATTTGTTGGAAGATAACAGCTGGTCTCGTACTCCGAATATTAATGACACGGCCGAGGACACAAAATAATCTAAGTGGAAAGTGGGAGTCTATGGGGCACTAATTATCTTCCTAATGGGAATTATTGTAATCAATCGGTAATCTTGGTATATCCTAAAAAATTTAGAAGGCTTATAGTCTACCCACCTTAGAAGCTAGGATATGGTTTTAGGAATAATGAGATTATAAAATTTTCAAGTCCGGATATTGTACCTCGACTCTGGTCAATAAAGAACAAGGCACAGCGTAATGGGATACGGTGGATATAAGTCAAGTCAAGGATCGTTCCTCAAATTCAGATGGTTAGAAGGTCCCAATAGTAGCTTGAAGGTCGAGAGGAGAACGAGTAACTTAAGGCAAGGTTCCGATCACAGGGCTGGACGATGGTAGCTACACTTGCGTATACAACTATCATAGTCATGGGGATACTATGTATCTATCTATCAATTACGAGCTTTCGTCTTTCCAAATCAGTGAAAGACCAAAAACAATAAAGAGTTCAAGAATGATGTCATTGAATACAATTACGTGTTTCAAAGGCGAATGTATAATTCAAGAGGAATTGCCAAAGCAGTCGCGGATGAGATCCTAGAGACATCAACATCTCAATCCACGTAAGGAAATTAGATGAAGAGCGAACCAATTGCATCATGGTTGATCAGACCATAATACAATGATTCTGATTAGACAATATGTTAGCGGGCACCCCAATAAATATATGTCTCGAATCAAGCTCGATAAAAGAGTAAGCTTGCAAAACTAGGCTGTAATAGCAGCGTTGGTCAAGATAGTCAAAATATAAGTAGGCAGAATTTTTGGAAAGGAGACACAAGTAGTTCGAGTTTTGTAAGAATCAAAATCTACCTCGAGATTCGTACACGAATAATAGAATCAAAAATTATAAACTAGTTCCTTACAGCAAAATAGAATTTAAAATAGGCAATTCTAATTTATGATATAAGATTTATATCTAATACAATAAAAGAAAATTAAATATTTTATCAAAGTTAACGCCTTAATTCTAGGCAAGTCTAACATACCAAGCGAATAGTATATCCATACTGGATCACATTGTCATATCAAAAGCATAGTGTACCAATAGGGATCTAGCAAGCTATCTAAATTGCATGGCCTATCTAATAACCTTAACTACCCAACGGTCGATTTGAACAAGGGACTCCTAGTCCTAGTTATTCTTCTAAATTATTTTAATCCTAATTATGAATGAGCATTTCCTGGGCGCAGGCTCGCAATAGTACGACTATCGTACCACCACGAGTTCGCAATCTTTTGCAAAAACTGACCTGCATGGGCCACCACAAAAACTTGTCACGACCGCACCCGCTTTTCCGGATACGAGACGTGTCCAAGCCAGCCTACGCCGCAGAGTCGACGGTAGAACGCTGTCAAGCCCGCAAGAAATAAATGCTCAAGAAATAACATTTGATGCTCATTCACATTTCTACATTTATTACAACATTTATAATTAAAGAAATACAAGATTTTACAATTAATGAAATTGATACAATTGCTTTCTATTTCTAGGTTGACCTCAGCATACCCAAGCCTTCCCAATTCTAAGAGTGATCGCAGCTAAAGCTGAAAAATATTGGTTTCCAGTCAGGAATGGAACAAGTACACAAACCGACGGCAATGCGAAAACACAATAGAATTAACAAGACATGAAAATAATATATTGAATATGAAAGCTAGAAGATTACTGATGACATAGCACGATAGAGAAGTAAAGGAAAAATAAAAAACATCTACCTATGTGGTGTGAAATATATGTTTCAACATGTGAACGGCTAGGGGTAAATAAGGCACACTGCACGTGTCGTGTGCAGCTGCTAGCATTCAAGATTAGATAAATAGGATAGTTCTGGGTAGTCCACATGTATACTAAGATATTTCCCCTCCCGACTACTCCGTGTGATGAGCGTGTCAACAAGCAACAAGATATATGTATAGACATGAAACGAAAAGACTACTATGAATCGAAAGCAATCAGAAAGTGCACTTGCTTGAGGTTCTTAGCTGGTGAAACCAATAATATTATACCACTCAATGAGCCACAATCAGTCAACACATGCAGAAGTCTCCAGATGCTGAAATAGACAGTACCAACGTTCTCAGAAAGTCAAATTCGCTGGGATTGCATGTCCTTAAGTCCAATTCTGGACACAGGGGCAAAACGGTAATTTTAGGGAAAAAACGGTGTCCGCCGTTGGACCCGCTTACAACCGAAAAGTGTGCCAGAGTCAAAGGTCTCTAAAGTCATCAAACTACATGTCAACATGTCCGATTTTTCGATACGAATCCAACCGTATGTCCAAAGTTGGATTCCGGCGGGCCGTGCACAAAATCACTCGTTAAGTCGGACCGTGGGGCCCGCGAAACGCCGATTTTATCATCTGTCTCAGAATCGGACCAAACTTGGCATACAGGAATAGAAAAATGATACGGTCTTGTTGGTGCAAGTTTCGTCTCGATCTGACGAGCGTGCACAAAGTAATTGAGAAACTTGCACAGAGGCCGATACGGCGATTTTCGACGGATACGCATCAAATTCGTCGCGCACACGCGACCAATTCGAATTTAGTCAAAGCCCACACGTCCATGAAGCCGATACGCAGCTTTCGATGCTTTCGGTTCGCGACCACGTCGTCCGGATTGGCGGGACGCACGTCGTGTGGATGAGTTTTTTTCTAAATTTCTATATTTTGAAAACAGATTTTTGTTGAACTTTGAAAGTTGATTTCTTTGCACATAGTGAACGAAAAATAAATCTACGAGAAAGGTCTTGATCTCCTATAGGTTAGCTATAAATCTGTTTAATTGGATTTTCCAATTAATTGATGGATTGGCTGCAAATTGCCTTCCAAACAGTGCCTTCAACTAGTACCCTGTTTCGTTTCGAAACAGTTTTTCGCCAAATTTTGGCGTCGATTCCCGGACAATCTAACGTGATTCGTTCAAAACTAATTAAAGGGACTAGAAGGGGTTAGGGTTGTGTTCGAACCTGCATAGATGGATCGGAAACTCATCTAGCGACGAAGAAGAAAACTCATCGCAAAAACTGGCCCAAAGCCACTGCTGTGCGGTGGTGCTGCTGCTGGGTTCGGCTCTCTGCTGGACTTGCGCGCCTGGCCGGCGGCGCTGGCCGCGCGCGGCGGTGGCGTCGACGGCAGAGGATGCGCGCGGAAGCCTAGGGGAGGAGGAAGGGTGGCGCGCTATTTGGTTAGGGTTTTGGAGAAACTCTTCGATCTCCCTATATATTAGCTATCGGCTATATAAGTCTCTATCGGTTTGTAGAACCGACTGTTGCTCGGGTTTGGGAGTACCGGATTAGGTGCTCGGGTTTGGGAGTCCCAGTTCAGCTGAGTCCTCGGGCCAGGCTAGGATTCGATGGGCTTGGGCCTGAGAGCTGCTGCTGGGCTTTCCTTGTTATCCTTTCTCCTCCTAACTAATACTTATGTATACATCTTATACACACACATATATACACATATATGTATATTTATATATACACACATTCATATATATATATATATATATATATATATATATATATATATATATATATATATATATATATATATATATATATATATATATATATATATATATATATATTCATTTATATATTTTTACACATGTATGTATACAATCATATATGTATTTATATATATACACGTACACACATATATTTATATATTTATGCATACATACACAGGTACACCTACATATATATATTCATAACATAGTGTCTTATTTATAGAAATATGTATACACATATATATATATAATAAAATATATATATATATATATATATATATATATGTATATATATATATATATATATATATATATATATATATATATATATATATATATAAAAAAAAAAATATATATATATATATATATATATATATATATATATATATATTATATATATATATATATATATATATATATATATATATATATATAATAATAATTTAATAAACCTAAACCATTATCATTTAATAACGACAAAGTAATATTAATGATAATAAAAAATCCTAATAATAAATAAAATAGCCCAAAAGTCGTTTCTGATGGATACTACTTATCTGGCTCTAGAAGATCCTACAAATTTTGTAAACATTATTTAATAATGATAATACCTATAATCTTCCTATAACAATATTTAGAAAATAATTGCCAATTCCTAAAATATATATACAAAAATATTTTATTTACCAAACATGTCTACAAGGTCGTGTTTGGTCCCACCTCGTGCGTACTTGGGCTTGGATTTGACTTGGGCTTATTCTGGATAGGTTCGGTACAACCGGGTTCTTGAAAACTCAATAATATAATTAAATAATAAATAAAGCTTCGGTACGGGTTAAGTCGTAACTTGGCTTGTTTTTCCTAGTTAGGACGTCACTATGGCTCGGCCTTCCCTATCAGGGCTAATGCACTAGTCAAAGCACGCCACTACACTAGCCGTGCCATGATTCCTAGTCGTCTTGTACTTCAAAACTCAACCTTGGCTAAAATCATCTACCGTAATAATTAATTAAATAATCATTTCTAAAATCTCCATTTAAATAAAATAAATAATAATAAAATATTTAAAAAAAATCTGAGAAGGGAAGCTACACCTATGGATTTATTCAATCTCATTCTGATTATTCCCTTTTCTTTCTTTTTTAAGGGAAGGTAGAGTTACATGTTTTGATCTATGTGGATGATATGATTGTGTCTGGTAATGACTCAGGTGCTTTAGATGCTTTCAAAAAGTACCTTATTTCTTGCTTTCACATGAAGGACCTTGGTGTGTTAAAATACTTTCTTGGCATAGAGATGGCTCGGAGTGCAGAAGGAATTTTCTTGTGTCAAAGGAAGTATGCTCTGGACATCATTTCAGAATACGGCTTGATGGGGTCTCGACCTGCTAGCTTTCCTATGGAGCCCAATCACAAGCTGGCAGAATCGACTAGTCCAAAGATGGAGGATGCAGAGTCTTATCGGAGGCTGGTTGGGAGGTTGATCTATCTATCATTTACTCGCCCTGACTTAGCCTATGTTGTGCATATCTTGTCTCAATTCTTATAGGAGCCTCGACAAGATCACTGGCATGCTGCTTTGAGAGTTGTCAGATATCTCAAACATGCACCGGGACAGGGTATTCTTTTGAAAGCTGATTATGATCTCCGTCTTTCTGGTTGGTATGATTCCGACTGGACCAGTTGTCCTTTGACTCGCCGCTCTGTTACAGGCTGGTTGGTGTTTCTGGGGGGGGTCTCCTATTTCTTGGAAGACCAAGAAGCAACCAACTGTTTCCCGATTTTTCTCTGAAGCTGAATACCGATCTCTTGCTGCACTTGTTTGTGAGTTGAAATGGTTGAAGGAGTTATTGGTGTATTTGGGGGTTCGCCAAGAATCTGCTATGTCGGTGTATTATGACAG
Organism: Iris pallida; assembly: GCA_029216955.1. Lineage (NCBI taxonomy): Eukaryota > Viridiplantae > Streptophyta > Magnoliopsida > Asparagales > Iridaceae > Iris > Iris pallida. The sequence continues at coordinate 103,268 of JANAVB010031261.1, forward strand.
TCAGTCAGCCCTGCACCTGGTTCAGAATCGGTATTTCATGAGCGCAGTAAGCATATTGAGGTAGATTTGCATTTTGTTCGCGATGCTATTAGAGATGGCACCGTAATAGCCTCGCATGTTCCTACTTTTTCTCAACTAGCTAACATCCTCACCAAGCCCCTTGGAAAGCATGTGTTTGATTCTTTCCTTCCCAAGTTGGGCATTTGTGACTTGCATGCTCCAACTTGAGGGGGGGTGTTAGATTATATTTTGTAATCAATCTAAATATTGCCCATAAGCCCAAAGCTAGACACTATATATATTGTAACAAACCCTATCAATGAGAACAAGGCATTATTATTTCCTACAAATGGCCACAATGGCTAGGGTTTTATTTACAAGGCAATACGTTGTTACAATCATATATATAGAGAAGAACAAGAGAAAGGGTTACGATTTTAATGTACTGTATATATAGAGATGGCGTGGATGAGTTGCTATCGGGTTTGGATTGTACTTGCTACTACCAAAAACTAATAAGAGGGTGGGGATTGTGGCTAGGTGAGCATGGCTTTCGGTTGGACTGGACAGTGTGTGTGTGGTTTTATTTTTATAAATAATATTCTTTTATATTCATATATGGTATGGGTCGACTCCTCTTGGTTCTAGGTGTGATTTAGGTACAAAGAAACAAAAGGCCCTGGAGATAAACAAGGTTGTGCTAGGTCAAATATATTATAATTAGGATATTAAATAATTTAGCTTATGCCTACCATGCAGAATTATTCAATATTTATACTTGATATAAAGCCTAGACTAAAACATAATATTTCATGTCTATTTATATAATCATAAGGCCCGACCAATTTTACATGTAATATATGTGACTTAGGAGTCCTATTCAGACTAAAATAATATATATATGATCTAGGCCCCGTTTAAGGTGTAAGTTATTTTCTAAATGGTATAATCCAATATGAATATATAAATCCTCCATATATGTATATGAATATATGTTGGATACATTACATGCATACATGGGTTTGGATTTAGTTCGGGTCAAGTCCGACTAGTCGGTACGACCGGATTTCCTACAAAGTAAAAAGTCTTAATAAATAACTAACTAAACCATTTATTTGGGTCATGTCACAACTTTATCTTGTTTTTTCTAGTTGGGACAAAGCTATCGCTAGGCCTCCCCTAGTATGGCTAACCCACTAGTCAAAGCACACAACTACACTCTCCGTGCCATAACTTCTAGTCATCTTGTACCCCAAAACTTGACCATGACTAAGGCCATATATATATTAATCACTATTGATTAAAAATATTTATAAATTCCAAAAATTCCTATTTAAGTCAAATAAATAATAAAAGATAATTTTAAAAATTCTAGGGTGTTACATTAGCAAACCTACTCGGTGTATTCAAAACATCCAGTTTATTAGTGTGAAGGCCAAGCAGAGGCAAGTTCAACGAAGCCACCCACCTGAACGAGGAGTTACCTCGACCGAGCGAAACTTCGAGCAAGTCGTTGCTTTTTCAAGACAAAACGTCGTCGTGTTTCGATTCCTCCGGTCGACCTGAGCGGGGCGGGGTACTACAGCGCCGGCAGCGGCTGGAGGATATTGGCGCTCAAAACGGAGAGTGTGTTTCAGAGACTCGCCATGGTCTTGTGTTCCCATACCGACACGTGGGCATAGATAGAGGGCCGTAGACCCACTTCAAATCTTCGAACGTGAATCTCCTCTGTAAGCAAAAATGCACCAACAAATTTAGACAATTTATTGAACTCTGCTGCATACTGTTGCACTGTCATATTTTCTTACGTCAACTACATAAATTCATTATGCTTAACTTAACGAACAACTGAGGGGAAGGTACTCAAACTCGAAAGCTTTGCGAAACATGGCCCAAGAGATCAGCTCAGAGTTATTGTCGTATCTGATCGCTCGTTTGTGCATGTAAGCCCACTTCCCGAATTTTGAAATTTTGTTATTTATTTTATTTTTCTAGTTAGAAAATAATTTTCATTTTTAAATTCTATAATAGATATTTTAAAGGGAAAAAAGATTTGCCAAAATTATTTTTAAAGGAGATTTTATGTTTACAAAAATAAGATTATGGATTTATTATATCATTTACTATTACAATTTGAAATTATAAAATTTGTTTCAAATATTATTTGATAATATTGAGTATTATTTTTAAGTATTATTTTTAAGTATTATTGTTAAAAATATTAAAATTAGATTTAGCTAAATATGTTTAAATTTTATTAATAATATGTAGTTTTATTTTGATCATTATAGATTGATTTTGATTAAATCTAGAACTTATTGGATTCAATAATTATTTGATTTATTGTTATCATTTATTTTTATGATTTGGATTTATAAAATTCATTTTAAATACTATTTGATAATATTACATTAAATTTAAATAGTGTTGTCATGAATAGATTGAGATTCAATCAATCCAATTGATTGATTTGATTCATAGAAGAATTTAATTCCTTCAATCATATTCCTTTCCTAATTAGGGAAACCCCATCTCCTATATAAAGGGGATCTTTCCCTATGTTTTTCTCCATAATCAGAAATTCCTAACCATCATTTAGCAACTATAGCCATCATCAAGATCCATTACCGTGTCAGTACATCGTGTCCGTGTCCATCTCTATTCTCTTCCACTATTTTATATTACAAGTACATGTTTTCTTCGTGTCCGACACACTGGACACCTTCTTGTGTCTCGCAGGACACGACAACTAAATACCCAATCCCCAATCCTTAATCCAAATCCCTAACCCTAACCCTAATTCCCTAATTCCTGTGTCTTGCATCCTACGTCCGAGGACTTGGACACAGTGGCCCTCTTCTTCGTCATCACGACGACCACTGCCATAATACCCCATTGATCGCCCGATAGAGCTGTCGATCCACTCCCTGTTCCCTCGACCAACAGCCACTATAATTGTTACTACCACATTTTTAGCCTAAGGATATTTTGGTCATTTATGATTTATTAGAATTAAATTGAATTTGTGATAATTAATATGTGCTAATTTTTGTGCTGAGCCTTGACCTAGTTTTGCCCCAACCTAGATGTTAGTCATTTTCCTAGAGATTGCATTAGAAGTTTCTAACTAGAAGACAAGGTTAGATAATATCTAGATATTTAGCTAAGTTAGATTTTTAGCTTGAACCAATTTCTACTTGGGCCTTTAGCTAGAAGGCTTGGAATTTCTATTAGAGAGAATCCCATAACTTTCATTGCACCTAAATCCTAACCCTAGCTAGAAGTGGCCGGCCAAGCATTGTCCTCCTATAAAGAGCAACATTTATTACATCTTGCTTCTTTTTCAAAGCCTCCTTAAACCCTAATTTGTGTTCTTCTCCAAATCCGCCCCCTTTCTCCAAATCACCTCCAAATTGAGCCTAATCTTTTGCGTTGCACTCCCCTACTGTAGAATAGATCAATAGAGGCTAGCTAGCAAGGATTGAAGGCTCTTAGACCATAGCAAGTTGGTGAAGGATCTCATTTCTAGGTTTTTTTATTGAAATTCTAACTCTCAATAGGTAATGGCTCTAAACTCATTTGTTCTTCTGATTTCTCTTCATAGATGCATGCATCTAGGCACCATATACCTGTAGACCAAGTTTGGTAGGATTTTGTGTCCATTTGATATGTGTATCGGAGGCGTATAGTAGTGTAGTGTAAGTGTTTGATGAAATACCTCAATGAACTGTTTGTTAATGTTTTTCAAAACTAATTTCACTTTCTGGTAGCCTATTATGTGTGGATTTCATTCCTTGGACACTAAGCACGTCTTCGTGTCCTTTTCGTGTACAAATCGGATACGGGGACCACTGTACAGGCTATAACACATTCCCTTGTTGTCCGACCCACTTATCTCTCTACACAGGCCACGTGGACCCACCAAATTTGGTGTGGAGGTGGGGGCCATGTCTGTCAGGCCCCTTCCCAAATTCGAGATCGATTTGTGTCGTGTCGGACACGAAATCGTGCCCTCACGGGTTCGAGCCAGTCTATGCACGCACGACTTTGCGGTTCTGATACGCACTTGACACGAGGACACGGGGTGACTTGGACACGATTCAAGGTGTCCATCACCTAACCCTAGACCTACCCTAACCGTGGACACGATCACGAGACTTGTGGTTGTCTGTATCGTGTCCTAGAGGACACGACATGTTAGCACGAGCTGTGCTCACTGCACTGCACTGATAC
>JANAVB010031261.1:112500-139771 GCA_029216955.1 Iris pallida
AGTATTTATGGTTTATATGTGCCATATGGATGTGTGAATGTATCTTTTGTGACTTGCTATTTAGGTATCATATACTATGGCTTTGTATATAAGCATCCTATATAGGCTTGTCCTATATACTAACTAGTTTAGTATATATAATTGTAGGTTATATCCTTAATGAGTTAGTTAGACTATCTTGACCTAGAGGATGACTAGATAGGCCTAATTGGACTCATATGTTGACCCAAACTGGATCGCAGTCAACCTAATCTTGATAATTAACAAGATGATATCTGTTATGATCCAACTTGACACATCAAGCTCCATCAAGCTCCAAAACAGACGATCACCACACATCATCTCAAGACGAACATCATCAACAATTGCTTTGACAGGCTGCTATTTACTTGTTCTTTGAGTCTGTATTTTACTTTTTATTAAGTCTAGGCTATTGTAAGTTGAGTCGCACTCAGTATCTCAACCCTAGAATTTACACCCAAAGCTCCACAAATGACAAACCCAAAACAGGCTGTTGAACATTTGTCCCCAAGGAGACAAAGTTCGGGCCAAACTCTGCCCCACACAGAGTTCGGGCCGAACTCTGCCCCTTTAATTTCAGGACCTAATTTTTAGGGTTTGCTGGTTGCTAGTTGTCCAATGACCAAAAATTTGAATATTTGGGACAGAGTTCTGGCTGAACTCTGCCTCTCTAGACTAGTATATATAGTCCTTGATTTCTCTCATTTTCAATCATCCAATCTTTGCATCTTCTCTTCTTCTATAGCCTATACATTCAAGAGCTTATTCTTCTCATCTAACTAGCTACAAAACTTCCCAAGCCCCTAAGGTGCTCAGTGCGAGTCAACTAGAAGTTTGTGTGCAAGAGTTCCAAAAGAAGTCACTTGGACAATTCCAAGTCTCGTTATTTGTGAATCTGTAAGAAGTTGGCGTGCTCTTCTGAGTAAAGGCACGTGGTTGTACGCTATTTCACAAATAGTGGATTTCAATCCTGAGCTAGAGTTCTCAGGCCTGGACTAGTCCTCTACGAGGAAAACTAGGTTAAAAACTGTTGTGTCTGCGTATGCTTCTCTGATCTCTATTTATATTCCGCACTTATACTCTGATTATTATTTCTTTTGGGTGAACTTGAATAGAGTTATTTTTTAATTGGGTATTATCGAAACATACTCTATTCACCCCCCCTCTAGAGTTGCCTACTCGTACTTTAATTGGTATCAGAGCCAGGTTCTCTTATATCGGATTAACATCATAAGAGCTGATCCATGGCAACCACACAACCTACCTTTTCCAACTATGGTGAGAGACGTTCCACAAATAGGCTACCCCTATTTGACGGAACAAACTACATCTATTGGAAAACTAGGATGAGTTTTTATCTTAAGTCTCTAGACTTTGATCTGTGGACCATCGCCACGGATGGTTACAAAAAGCCTGCCAGAATAGTTGTCGAGGGGACACTTGTTGAAAAACCCTACGACAAATATTCTGACCAGGAAAAAAAGGTAAGTCTAGATGCTAGGGATATTAATGCTCTATTTTATGCAATAGACAGGACTGAATTCAACAGGGTCTCTACATGCTCCACCTCACACGAAGTATGGAAGTTTCTAGAGGTGACTCATGAAGGAACCACACAGGTTAAAGAATCAAAGATCAGTCATCTGACACAAGAATACGAGGCATTTAAAATGAAGCCAAATGAGACAATTCTTCAAATGTTCACCAGATTCCTCGACATCGTCAACCCTCTATCTTTCCTTGGCAAAGCATATTCCAACCATAAGAAGATACGCAAAGTGCTAAGAGGATTGCCGAAGATCTGGAACCCCAAGGTCACACGATTATCGAAGGGAATGATCTTACAGCTATGTTACTAGAAAATTTGATAGGCAAGCTGATGACGCATGAGCTGGACCTCAAAGATTTTGAAGAAACGGCTCCAAAAGAAAAAGAAATTGCCTTAAGAGCTCATCGCGGAAGAAACATCACAGAGGAAACAGATGACGACGATTCCGAAGGTGACGATCAAGCACTCATGATTCAAAATTTCAAAAAGTTCCTACGCTTCAACCGAAGGAAGAAGGAATAAAAAGACGATGAGGAAGAACCCACATGCTTCGGATGCAAGAAGACGGGACACGTCAGAAAAGATTGTCCTATAGCAAAGAAAGGAAGCAGATACAAAAAATCGTACAAGAGGCCAACCTCAAAGAAGTATGCCAACACTAGCATCTGGCACGAAAGTGAGGCCAACGATTCAGACGAGGAAGAGGACTCTCAGTAAGATACTGCAAACGTCTACCTAATGGAAACTCGGACAAGGTAAACGACTCTTTTGAAGATGTCTCCTTTGATGAAATGGGTGACGCCTTTAGTGATCTTCTTGAAGACCACAAAAAGGTTATTAATAAGTATAAGCATGCTAAGGAAAAGATCAAGACCCATGAAGTCGAGATCTATAGACTTTCTTGCTTACTTGAGAATGTTAGAAACACTACACCCACGGAAAGCACTGAGGAGGTATCTAAGCTTAAATTAAGCTTACATGATGCCGAATCTCTTATTAAGAAGCAAACACATGATATCACTACTTTAAATAAAGAACTTACTGAAGAGAAAAACAAGTACAAGATTGCTACTGCTAGAATACATGGCCTTACTACTAAATATGATGAGTTGCATGTTGCCTCTATGAAATTAGAGATTAGACTGGGCAAGCAGGTTATTCAACCTCAAACTCAGTCTCACAGTCACAACACTTACAAACATGAGACAGCTCAATACAAGAGAGCACGTCACCACAAGAACACTCATCCACATACTACTCAAAATCATGTCTTTATGTACACCTATTCACATGTAACACAAAAAACACACACACATAAATTCTATCATCACCTTGCAGCACACAATCACCATTATCATCATGCTGCTGCACACACTCACTACAGTCATCCTACTGCTACACATAGCTATCATCATCTTGCATCCACATATAGACACAACTATCATCTTGCACCCAATACCAATATGCATGCTACCTACACTTACTGTGGTTTACACGAACACATATCGCCGCAGTGTAGATTTAGAAAACTAGTTGATATCAATCTATATGCATGGGTACCGAAGACTAACTTTTCAGGACCCAAAAGAATATGGGTACCAAAGGTCACATCTACTCATGGTATAGGTGGACCTTCCTTCTCAAACTAGAAGTAAATGGATTCTCGATAGTGGGTGCTCGCGACATATGACTGGATATGCTAATCTATTCACAACACTATCGATGAAAAAGGAAGGATATGTATCCTTCGGCAACAATCTGAAAGGCTATATTATAGGTAACGGTACAATTGGTTATCCTCCTTCTCCCGTCATAAAGGATGTCTGTTTATTAACCGAGTTAAAGCATAACTTGCTCAGCATCAGTCATCTTGCTGATCATGGATATAATATTAAATTTGGTAAAACTTAATATTGTATCTATGACAGATCAACTGGCGATATCACTTTTGAAAGGATAAGAGAAGATAATGTCACCCCCAGTTTTCAAAAACAGGGGTATTTTGGTCATTTTTCATTTTAAAATAATTTTGGAATTATTTTATTATTTACGATATTGTTTTGGGGTTATTTGAGTCGTGTTCGAATTTTAACTCAATCCGACTTGTATCGGGGACCCGCGGTAGCTTTGACTCTAGTGGGACCCACTCATTAGTTAGATATGGCCCACATGATAATATTTAAGTTAGTATGATTAGACTAAATATTCATGACTAGGTTGGGTTATTAGAGACTCAAACTAGACTAATTTAGCCTCAAACCAAAACCTAATTTAAATTAAACCAATATGAGTCATTAGAGGGCATTTTGGACTTTTCAAAATGGGGACACGTATCCATTCTTGGCTGGCCATGAAGGGGGAATGAGTCACCTATTTTTATTCTTAGCCACAAATATTTCTCTCTCTTATTCTTCCCCAAATTTGAGAAGAGCCTCCATTGATTTCATCCCCAAATCAATCTATTCCTCCATCAAATCTTCTTCCCTTCTCTATTCAAACAAGTGGAGAAGCTAGCCAAGTTTGGGAGATTTTGGCATTAGTTTGTGTCCATTTGGAGATCCCTTCGTGTCAGTATCGTATCGGAAGGAGTTTCCTTGGATTTCACCTTCCGGAAGGTAAAATCTACCCTCTATTTCAATCCTACATGCATATAGGATCATTTTGAACCCATAGGAATGACCCCCATGGTTGTGTCTTCATTTGTGTCCATTTCGTGTCCATTTGGAGTTATTAGGAGTGTCCTTGATGTGTTGTTGTGTCCATGTGGGAAACCTCCAATATTGGACACACTTGTGTTTAAATAATTTAATACATGTTTTTAATCTTAGATTTTTATATGTTAGAGATGTGTTATTGCTTGTCTTTACATTTTTCTTCATGTATCATAATGTATCATAATATTTATTCAAGTATATATATTATTGAGTGTCTATATATATATATATATATATATATATATATATATATATATATATATATATATATATATATATATAAGAGATTGATAAGCAATAAGTAGTAAGCAGCTTGCGGCATTAGCAGCATAAGCAACAGCAGCTTTCAGTAAGCAGCAGCATAAGCAGGCAGCAGCAGCTTGCAGTAAGCATAAGCAGCAGCAGTTGCGATAAGCAGCAGCTTTTCAGCAGTAGCTTATGACAGCTTTTTAACCCTTTTAGCCATTAGTTCTAACTCCATTTAATCCCATTTTTCCTTTAGAAATTAGCCCCCTTCCATTTAGTTATTTCCCTTTATTAGTTAGCCCTTGTTAGATAGAGTTTGCTACAAGTTGTTAGATATTTGTTAGTTAGAATTGTTAGCTTATATGTTAGTATTGGTTAGGATTTGAGATGTTAGAATGTGAGAGTTGTGGGCCTAGTGGAGTGTGCTAGAGAGTGAGGTTGGTTAGTATCCTAATAGAGCTAGTGAGTGTGATACTCTAAGACACTAGGAGCGTGGAGGGGTGAACTAGTATGGTCGGATAGTGTTAGGAGGGTGGTATCTCAAGATACCATAGGGTGTCTCATGATACCTTAATGTAATGTTAAGAGTGACCAATATGGGGATAAGATGGACTGGATGGGCTAGATACCTAGAGTTCTTGGTTGGTAATATCTAGATAGGTTAGTGTCTAGCTACCCTAAGAAGCCTAGTTCAGTCTACCAAGGTTAGGAAGGGTTGCCTTTGTATCGGGGCAAGGTATTGGGAATACTTTGTAAAGGGTAATAGGTAAGGTTAAGGTAATTACCTAGAAGCTAAGGTATGAGTCTAAGGTGTTAGGATATGGTTAGAAATTGATTGTGTTGGTTGGTAATGGTTATGATTAGTGCTCTTAGACTAGTTTTGACCTCGGTTGACCGTTTTGACCAAAAGTCAACAAAAGTCAACCGAAAGTCAAATTTAGCCTAAAAGTAACTAGAACTTGACCGGACCCAACCAGAGTTGACCAGTTGACCAAAAGTCAACTGTAAGTCAACCTTTGACCCAGTTTGACCTAGTTTGACTTGGATTGACTTCCTGTGGCCTAGTATGACCTAGTTTGGCCCAATATGACCTAGTTTGGCCCAGTATGACCTAGTTTAACTTAGACTTGTATATCATGACTTAATTAGCTTCTCTTTCATTATTAAACCCTGTTTTGACTTATGGTATCTTATCTTTAGGTCTGTGATTACTCTGAGCATCTGTTCACCTTATCAGCTCAGGACCACAGACGAGTATATTCACTGATAGTTTTTATTGTCTTGATATTTGCTATATCTGATTCAGTTGTAGTATCTTACTTGATTTTCCGACATGATGGTTCACGGACTAGTATACGTCGGATCCTGGCATGAGATATTGTTCCTGGATTTCCTGGTATATTGGTACATTGTTCGATCTTATTTCCTGTACTTATATAGACACCTATTTGGGAGTGGACTGGCCCCCTGGTTTTGAATCACGTGTCATGACATGTCATGTTCAGATCCATTATACTACTCGGAGATGGGAAATTATTAGGGGCTATGTGATCAATACCACCCTGTCACTATATTCTTGTGCTCGTGCCACTCTCACTTCACGTAGGGTGTAGCGAGATCTTATTCCTTGTGCTTGTTATTCAGGTTGGCCGGCATGACCCTTTCTAGATTTTCTTGTGATTGTCGGGCCAAGTGGATAGCATGTCCTGTTTCCCAAGCCGATCACATAACGCTCTAATAATTCATGGCATATTTTATATTTACTTTATTACATCATATATCCTACTCTGTTCTATATTCAGTACTTTTTTCACCATGTTATGATATTCAGTACTCACATCTTGTTATATATTTTCTGTTGATTTTGTCTTGTATTTTATTATAATTGTCTCTTATAGAATTTGTCAATTCATATGGAACTGCTGTTAGTGTTTGTACTTGCTTATTTTCCTGACAGGATACCGTTGATATATTACAGATGATTCTGAGGTAGACTGCTCGACCTACTATGGGTCAAGGTAGATGGAGACTTAGTCCAGGACTGTGGCCTGATAGTTGAGCCACTAGATTTTGCACACCTGGACTAGTATAGCTTAGTTAGGTTTGCCTGGACTGCGATCCAGCTAGTGTTTTCAGACTGTAGTATTCTATATTATATTTTGTGACTCTGTGATGTTGTTTATACCTATGAGCTGTGTTAGATCCTAAACTCATTTCCTGTTTTTACTTCTATCATATTTTCATTCTGTGCTATCTATCTTAGTTTTATCTTATGATTGAGTTATGCCATATTATATTCCTCCGTGCGGAGATGACAGGTACCCTTATACTGTTTAGTTGTAGTATTTACAGACGACCTATACAGCATTCTACCGCCGATTCTGTGGCATAGGCTGGACGTACCCACGTGCTCATGCCCCTGATCAGGGTGCGGGTCATGACAGATAACATATATATTTTCTATCTATCTAGAGATACTAACAATGCAGGAAGATGCCTCTATGCCCACAAAGGCGAAAGGCTATTATGGCACCAACATCTTGGTCATGCCAACATGGATACCATATCTAGATTATCAACCAAGAAGCTAGTAAGAGGCCTGCCAGACAACACATTCAAGAAAGACACAGTATGTGCCGAATGTGAAAAGAATAAGGCTACCAAATCTTTCTTTAAATCCATAAACACTGTAAGTACTATCCGACCATTGCAATTACTTCATATGGATCTATTTGGTCCTAGTAAAGTAACCAGTCTTGGTGGTAAACTCTATGCTTTTGTTATCGTTGATGGCATTTCAAGATTTACTTGGGTTTTCTTTCTTGCAAATAAAAATGATACCATTTCAGTTTTCAAAGTATTTACTAAATATGTCCAAAACAAAAAAGGCTATGTGATTACTCGTATCTGAAGTGATCATGGTGGCAAAGTCAAAAATTCTGATTTTGAAAAGTTTTGTGATTTAAATGGCTTTAATCATGAGTTTTCTTGTCCTAGAACTCCTCAACAAAATGGTATTGTGGAGCGGAAGAATATGACTCTTGGCGATATGACTAGAGTCATACTGAATCAATTTTCACTTTCGAAATATTTTTAGGCAGAAGTTGTCAGCACAGCGTGCCATATTTTGAATAGGATTTTGATTCGACCTATTTCAAAAAAAAATAACCTATGAGCTTTGGTTTGGTAGAACTCCAAATGTTTCTTACTTTCGAGTGTTTGGTTGTCGCTGCTTTATCCTAAATACCAAAGACAACTTGGACAAGTTTGATGCCAAAGCTGACGAAGGTATTCTTCTTAGCTATGCTGCCAAGAGTAAGGGATATAGAGTGTTCAACAAACGCTTCATGATTGTTGAAGAGTCTACTAACGTAACTTTTGATGAGGACAATAGTACAACTGTCTTTCTCGATGATGATGGACCAGCAACCTTCACTCTTGTGGATACACCACCCGAAACCAACTTTCTGGAGGGCTTACCAAAGAAGTTCCAATTCAAAACTTCGCATCCAGAAAACTTGGTAATATGTGAGGTATCGAAAGGGGTAACTACTCGATCTTCTTTGAGAGACTCTATTGCTAGCACTGGTTTATTTCTCAAATTGAACCTAAAAATGTTTTAGAAGCTTTTAACGATAAATTTTAGATATCTGTAATGCAAGAAGAACTCAACCAATTTGAACAAAATCAGGTTTGGGAACTTGTTCCTGTTTTCCATAAATAAATTCACTTTATTTATTTTGTATCTGAGAAAATTACAACTGTAGGAATCTAATCTAGAAGACGATTACTTTATCCCTTGGACGATGCGATGAAGAATACTCGAACTTTGAAGAACTTGGACAGCAACTGGGCAATCTCTCTGTTCTCTCTGAAATTGACTCTAGTCTGATGAAGATGAAGAAACTCTTTTTTATAGAGTTCAGGATAACTGTTCTTAAGCATACGCTCAGGTAGTTACTTGACGTGTGCATAACTGCAGGGACGTATAGCTAATTCTGATGGAGACACATTAGCGTGCGGTTGAAAGTAGTGGAGCATGTTCAGGAGAGATTGATGGCATGGATGCCACGTTGCATAACTTCTAGAGAAGTGGATAACTGGTACAGGACACGTGAGAACGTGTGTTGACTGTAATCCTGGATATGGTTGCTGTAATACGCTGCCTCGTTGAAGGAGAGTTATACGCTGACTTGGATGATGTAAAAAAAATAAAGCTGATACGCTTACTGGAGAAGAAAGGAGTCATACGCTCACTTGATGAGGAAGGAGTCGTATAGACTTCATACGCTCACTGAAGAAGGAAGGAGTCGTATAGACTTCATACGCTCAATGAAGAAGGAAGGAGTCGTATAGACTTCATACGCTCACTAAAGAAATGGCCACGTGGCCATCATCAATCTTCTCTGATACGCCATATCTTCAAATAACTGTCAAAAGATTTTCTCGAGCATCGTGACTGCAGATATGACGGCTGACAGACTGTCAGTAATAATAACTTTGCATTAATGATCTGCTGAGCTGTCCTCATAAAAGACAAAACCAACACTTCGAATACATATACGACGGTTGCTCTTTTTATGACAACTATCTTTGCACGAAAGACGAGACGTCAGATTCATTCTTCATTTAATATATGCTGTGCTGCCACTTTAAGAAGAAATAATAAAATATCCACTAAGCATATGGCTTTTGATAAGCGTATGGCCTTGAGCGTATGACAGCGTGTCATAATTTTCCACATCCTACAAGACCCCCTTCAAAGTTTTCGAACTTTATGAGTTTCAAAAGTTCAAAATTACTTTGAATAAAAAAAAAGTGGGAATGAGTCTTGACACGCTGGCATTAAGTCTGTTTATGCAAAAATGAATTTATTAAATGTCATGATGACTCTTCATTTTTCGAGACTGATTGAATCTGATTTATGGAGGAATATGAACCGCCAGCAAGCTTTGTTATATAAACTGAGAAAATTCAGTTTTTTTGACATTCATTTCTTGTAACCATGACTCCAAAGGAAGCGGCTGAAGAAGAAGCACGAAAATTAGGTTTCTATGCCCATGGTGACCCCACCTTTGGAGGCAAAGAACTGGAGCCCTTCGTCATCGAGTTCAAAGATGACCCCACGCAGTTAGCCAAGAATTTCTTGGGTTACTTCGGTCTGGACGGCTCCTCTACTTCTGATGGGCGGAGCCTCGCAGAGAAGCGTGAAATGCTCGCTACTCTGTTGCACCGCATGGGGGTCCAAAGCGTAGAAGAGTTAGGCGTCAAACTTAGCCGCTCTGGAAAATAGAGCGTGACTTTGTTGCACCCCTTTCTTTCCCTCTCTTTTTTTGTTTTGTAAGGCCATCAGTGCCTTAATGAAATGAATATTCAAGAATTTTCTGTTTAGTATAATTTTGTGTTGAAAACTAACGTGCACCAATGAATAACTGTAGATTACGTTGTAGGTTACGCTGTCTTCCAATGTTTGTAAGTTATGCTGGATAGCGTACATCAATGAATAGCATGCACCAATAAATAGCTGTAGGTTACGCTATCCTCCAATGTTGTGGAAAGCACTATTTGAATATTTCCAAGGCTATGCTGGTTTCCAAAGTACACGTGGCACTCATTGCATATTTTATGAGCGTTATTTGTGGATCCTTTCCAAGAATAGGCTTGCGCTCCATACTTTAAAATAGACAGAAGAGTTTCACAGAACTCATCCCCATCTTCTTTTTCTTCTTCTCTTCTCTGAAAATGAACGTGAGATTTCACTCTCGAATCGGAAAGCAAAAGCTTCTAAATGTTCGAATTCTGAGCAATATGTCAGACATCAGTTTGCCAATTCTTAGCGTCAAACTTGAAGGTAAGTCCGGCATAATACACGTACTGTTTTTGCTGTTAAAAATAAGCTTTCTGTCTCTGAGCGTGCTTGACCAACCAGTACGTTTCATATGACATTTCTGTTGATTTAATTCTCTTCTTCATGTTGTTTTTCCGCAGAAACTTGGCTAAAGATTTTCTTCAGAACTGGCATTGGTGATGTGGATGCTGTGGAGAATGTCCTTCTGACACCAACATCAGGGAGCTCATACGCCTTTGATGCGTAAATCAGACAACTCAGAACTCTTCGTGGGATAGAAGGGTCTTCCTCAGATGGTAGGAAGAGCCTTTATACACGAGAGTTGGATGGTGGAGTCAACTCTACTACCGAGAAATCGGGTAATAGAGTTCTTTTCAAGACAGAACTAGGAATTGTATCCCAAGGTTTGGATACATTCCTGTCTTCCTTGAGAGGTTACCCCCATCCACCAGCTGTATTGGCAGCACCACGACTTCGGGCTGCCATACTCTGTGATTCTCCTCTCGTCTGGGAGAGAAGACCAGAGTTTGATTCCTGTTGATCTGGTCGTGACTGAGACCCAGACAGTCAGGAATTGCCACCAACAACGAACCTGACGGAGAAGGTCCGACGGAGAAGATCCAAAGAAGAAGATAGATCTCTATTAGGTTATCGTTATGGTGTAGAATGAAAATCCAAGATTTGTAATAGATTTCCATTATAATTTGTAAGAAAGTCTAAGAAAATGTAATAGACTTTTTTGTGGTGAAATGGGAATGGAAATGACAATTCTTCTATGCTCAATGATTTGTATTTGTGGATGAATTGTGGACATGATAGATAATAAAATCATCTTTTCTGTGTTTAGAGTATATGATATTATCAGAGGTATTATGGACGTGATAATATATAGGAACTCGAAAGAAAATAGATTGATTTCTATGCAGAGGTCAAAACATGACAATTGAGTAAGTAGATTCGGAATTGATTCAGAGGTTATGAAAACATGATAAATAACAAATCCCCACTTGATAAATTGATAGAAGATTATGAACGGATGAACCGTTAGGAAATGATGAACAGATAAACTGTCGAGTGAATGTAATAAATGAACGGATGAACCGTCAAGTATTAATGAACATGTGAAACGTCGGATGAATGTGAGAAATGAATGGATGAACTGAATCTCGGGAAAGAATACGTTCCTTCGATCTTTGTAACCATATGCCTATAAATAGAGCATATATTTGAGTAGAAGGATCATACATCATCCTCTTTTATCCACAATGTCTTCTGAAAAGAATACAAAGAAGACTGAAGTCATCTCTGAAGTTACTGAAGGTGCTAAAGAGCATCTACCTCCGCAGAAGAAGGAAATGGGCGAAAGCTCATCTACTCCCAAGCCGCCGAAAGATATCCTGGACTTCCTGGTCGAACCAGGAGAAATCAAAGAAGAAGAAGCAATGAGGCTGGCTGTCTGTCAGTTCTTGGTACGGTCAGGAAAAGATGTATTAAATTCTTTTGCTGATTATGTATGTGGCCCTTGTCCCAAGTATGAGAGGGATGACAGTGATCTTCCATGATGATGTACTCTTTTTCTTGAAGAATTTTGTCAAAATAAACTCTGTTTAAGGAAACTTTGTTTACGATGTATCCTTCCCACTTTACATCAATTTTGCCTTTATTCACTGATCTTTAGACTCAGAAATCAAAAAGACTAAATATTTGAGATAGAAAATTCAGAGGTAATATGGAAATGATTTTTTTATTCAAGATCTTTATTAAAACCACTGGGGATCTAATAAAACAAAATATCAAATTCTCTGGGAAGACGATATATGGTGGAATATCAATTTCCTCTGGGGATAACGATATCGAAATAACTTTTGTAAAGAAGGATTTTATATTTGCTGGGGAATGATGAAAATATTATACATAATATTTCTTTAAGAATTTGCCATTGATAGGCATCATCATGACTTTCCCATCCATAGAGGCAAGTGGTATGCTCCGTTAGAGAAGACTTTGTTCACTACGAATGGGCCTTCCCATTTTGCATCAAATTTGCCTTTGCTCATATGTGTCATGGTCATAGGACGTCTGACAGTAAGGACCAGTTCTTCCTTCTGATATGCTCTGACTTTGACTTTCCGGTTAAAAGCTTTGAAGATTCGGGCCTGATACAACTCGATATTTTGTTGAGCATACAATCGTTTTTCATCTAGAGCTTCCAACTCTTGAAGTCGAAGACGATCATTGTTTTCTGTTGTCAATTCATTGGAGATTGCAATTCTCAGAGAAGGAATCTGGATCTCAAGGGGAAGAACAGCTTCACACCCATATACTAAAGAGAAAGGTGTACATCCAGTCGCATTGCGAACTGTGGTGCGGTAGGCCCATTAACATTCACCAAGCTTCTCGCTCCAGTTGCGTTTGTTGGAAGAAACGAACTTTTTAAGAGTTTGATGATTGTTTTATTGAAAGCTTCTGCCAATCCATTGGCTGCTGGATTATATGCTGTAGAAGCTAAATTATTAATCCGATGATCGTCGCAGAATCGAGTAAATTTCTGACTGACGAACTGCGGTCCGTTATCATGGATAATACGCCGAGGAACACCAAATCGATAGATAACATGATATTTGACGAAGTTGATAACACTAGAAGTTTTAACTTCAGATAACGGAATTGCTTCAGCCCATTTGGAAAAGTAATCGGTTATTGCTAAACTAAACCGATGTCCTCTTGATGATGGTGGGTTGATGGGACCAATGACGTCCATGCCCCAAGCTTCAAAGGGCCATGATGCCGCTGTTGGATGTAAGAACTCTGACGGTTGATGAATAAAGTCTGCATGAATTTGACAGGCTTTACATTTTTGAGAATATTGAATAGCGTCAGCCACCATCGTGGGCCAATAATAACCCATACGTCGGATACGATCTTGAAGTTTAGGACCTGGTTGATGAGCTCCGCAAACACCATCATGTGCTTCACGAATTATCTGTTGTGTTTCTTCATCGGCAATGCATCGGAGGAGAAGACCGTCGTAAGACCGACGATATAATGTTTTTGTCGTATGATTATAATAGAATCTGAGAGATCGACGTCGAATAGACGCTGCTTCACTCGGATTATCAAGAAGTATATCATACAAAACAAAATCTATAAACGGGCGTCTCCAGTCTTCAATTATGGCTTCTGTTTCATTAGAAAAGACATATTCCATAGTAGAATCAGAGGAAGACAAGGATATTTTGTCAAACTTTAATCCAGCATCAAGGTTGAGAGAATCTTTGTCTGGTTTGTAAGGAAAAGCCAAAGCCAAATTATTCTCAACACAGAATAGTTCTCGGTTATAAACCACTATCACTTGCTGACGTCTGATTGGTATAGCTAATACAGCAGCAAGATTAGCTAAAGCATCAGCTTCTGCATTATAGGCTCGTCGAACATGTTCAATAAAGAAGTCTTCAAGAGATGAGGCTATAGAGAGTGCTGCTCGATGATAAGGTATCAAATCCTGATGACGAACTTCATACGTTCCTCTGATCTGATTGACAATAAGCTTGGAGTCTCCATAAACTTCCAAATATTGAATATCTAGATGTTTAGCAAGTTGAAGACCAATGAGTAATGCATTGTATTCGGCTACATTGTTTGAACATGATTAATCTAGAGAATAAGCCCTCTGAATAGTTAGTCCTTCTGGGGATACAAGAACAATCCCAACTCCAGCGACAATATTACCGTTAGGACCTATTCTAGATGCTCCATCAAAGAATAGACGCCAGGTAGGAACTTCTTCAGAAATCAGATTTGAATCCAAGACTTCATCAGGAATCTCATCATATAATTTAGAATCTTCTGGAATTGCATGAGCAGCCAGAAAATCAGCAAGAGCCTGTCCTTTAACTGACTTCTGAGGAATATAATGCATATCATATTGAGCTAACAAGATTCCCCAATTAGCTAGTCTGGAGTTGAGAATACCAGGTTTCTTCATCATAATCCTGATGGGATTCACTCTGGAAATGACATGAATCGTTTGACCGATAATATAATGTCGCGTTTTCTTAACAGCAAACATTAATGCTAAGCATTCTTTCTCGATTGGAGAATAACGCGGTTCAGCACCCGTCATTGTGCGACTGAGATAATAAATAGCCTGTTCATGGCCATCTTTATTTTTCTGGGCAAGTAATGCACCAAGAGAATGATCCATGGCTCGAACATATAGAAGGAATGGTATCCCCGAGACGGAAGGTACCAAAACTGGAGGGTTCATGAGATACTGTTTAATATCGTCAAATGCTTTTTGACATTCTTTGTTCCAGACGAAAGATACACCTTTCTTCAGAAGTTTATTGAATGGTCTGCAGCGTCCTGATAAGTTGGAAATGAATCTCCAGATATAAGCAATTCTTCCTTGAAATCCTCGTAGCTCTTTTAAGGTGCGTGGAGGACGCATCTCTTGAATGGCTTTGATCTTCTCGGGATCCACGTGTATACCTTTAGCGGTAATGACGAAGCCGAGAAATTTACCACTAGAGACGCCCAGGAAGGACTTAGTAGGGTTCATTTTAAGTTGATGTTGACGCATTAAATCAAAGATAGTCTTCAAATCTTGGATATGATCCTCCTTTCGTCGACTTTTGACTGCAATATCATCAACATAGCATTCGACTATTTTTCGGAGATGTTTGCGAAATATAGTGCTCATTGCTCGCTGATATGTTGCTCCTGCATTCTTGAGACCAAACGGCATCACTGTATAACAGTATGTACCGATCGACATTCTGAAGGAAGTGTGTTTTTCATCATTTGGAAACATTTTGATCTGGTTGTATCCCGAATACCCATCCATAAATGACATTCGTTCGAAACCACATGTGTTGTCGATCATGACATCAGTAATTGGAAGAGGAAACTCGTCTTTAGGACAAGCCGCATTGAGATCACGAAAATCTATACAGACCCGAATCTTGCCAGTCTTTTTAAGGACAGAAACGATGTTAGCCACGCATTCAGGATGTTGTTCCTCTCGAATAAATCTAGAAGCCATAAGCTTGTTGACTTCAGCTTCAATTGTATCCATGATGTCTGGACGAAATCGTCGCTGTTGTTGTTTGACCGGTTTAGCATTTGGCATGATATTGAGTTTGTGCATTGCAATCTTCGGATCTAGTCCTGGCATATCTTCGTAACTCCAGGCAAAGACATCGATATAATCACGAATAAGCTTGATCATGTCTTGCTTATCTGTTTCTGAAAGACTTTTACTGATGAATATTGGTTTAGGAGAACCTTCTTCACCAACATCAATTTGGATCAGTTTATCTTCGATAGGAGGTTCTCTCTGCTCGAACCTGTATTCCCATTGATTATCTAATCTTTGAGTCCATTGTTTCGATTCGGGTGATATTTCAAAATCATCCTCATCTTCATCATTTTCCTGCGGGCCATCAACAGAGACCATATTGATGGACAA
The DNA here is from genome assembly GCA_029216955.1 of Iris pallida. Taxonomy (NCBI): domain Eukaryota; kingdom Viridiplantae; phylum Streptophyta; class Magnoliopsida; order Asparagales; family Iridaceae; genus Iris; species Iris pallida. Next base: position 128,349 of record JANAVB010031261.1, read on the forward strand.
AATAGAACGATGAAGATCGCCAATACTCGTGTCAGAATCCCAAGAGAGAGAATCAGAAGATTCAGATCGTTCGTCTTCATCGGACTTTGAATCTTCATGGACTATGTTGATAAAGGAAGTAGGAGCAATGTAACCTAAACCACATTTTGTCCTTCCGTATTTTAATGGAGGAATTCGAACAGGCATTCTTCTTCCTTTTCTATTATTGAGACTGGTTCTAAAGTTATACCCCATATTCTTGATGATATTTTTGGATTGTTGACTGTAGCGATGCAGTTGTAACCTTCCAGTATCATCGTTTATGTCATCTTCTTCCAAGTTAGGAGGATTCTGGGGTCCTTTATAAAAGAAGATTGGATTTTCTCCCCTTTTTCTAGCAGGGACCACGAAGTATGATTTTTGTATGGATTCTAATGATACGTCTGTATGAAGAGTTTGAACAACCCCTATAGTTAGTGACTCTAAGTTATCTAGCAATTGTAAATAACTTTGTACATGATTACAGACATCAATATACTGCAAAGGAGATGCTTCATTAATATTAAATACTGTATTTACAACAGAAGGATGAGCCTTATCAGACTTAGTCAAATTAATGACAAAAGCGAGAGAGGAAGAGCGATCAGAAGTTTTGTTTCGATTAAGATCGATAACAAAAGGCTCAGAAGAGGTGAGCTCCCTTGAAGATGATCGTGGATAAGTAGTACGTCCACTAACTGGAATGACTAGAGTATCTAGTCTAGCCTGAGAAGGTGGAGGGGGAGTAGTACGTCCACTGACAGGAATTATCAGTGAGCCTTGTGGAGCTTGGGAAGATGGTACAGTAGTACGTCCACTGACAGGAATTATCAGTGAACCTTGTGAAGCCTGAGCAGGTGATGAAGTAATACGTCCACTGACAGGAATTATCAGTAAGCCTTCTTCGGATGATCTAACAGACTGCGGAGGAGTGATACGCCCTTTTACAGAAATAACAAAAGTGCCAACTTTTGCTATTTCATCATCATTATCCATAGCTTGCAAGACTTTTGAGTATTCATCTTTGTACATGCGAGCGTCATTGAAGTAAGCTTCAACTCCTTTGAATGGATAGAGATCCGCAACTTCCTTTTGAACTTCTCCATTATCATCAACATATTTAAAACACTGATGAAGGGTCGAAGGAACGACATTATGTTTATGCAAGAATGGTCTCCCCAACAGAGCATTGTATGAGCAACCATGATTGTCGATGATGTAAAAAGTAACTTTAGTGCGAAGATCGCCTATTTGAAATTTGAGGCGAATCTTGCCCAAAGGCTCACTTTTTCCTTGATTAAATCCCAAGATGGTAGTGATAGTGCTGGAAAGGCTATGTACAGGTATCTTCAGTGCATCTAGCATAGCTTTTGGCATAATACTGAGAGCAGATCCTGGATCAATCAGGAGACGATCAACCTTCATAGAATCAATATATCATGTATGATATAAAGGACGGTCATGTCGATTATCCTCTAGCGGCATATCGTCCTGCGTAAAGGTAATGTTTGGAATAAATTCCAATACATTATGGCAATGAGAAACAGGTTCTGTTTCCAATTTCTTGAGAAAAGTTAGGCAGGTTTCTGCTTGCAACAGTGCTTCACTTAGAGTTTCTCGAGTCTTTTTAGAGAGGCGTAAGAGCTCGAAGATTGATAATTTAGCTGGGGTATTGGCTAGTTGAGCCAATATATCAAAATTATAAGGCTTTTCAAGTCCTGTAGGAGATGACTTCTTCAATGGTTTGTCGAAGCGGACTTGTTGTTTGCCTTTGTCAGCTACTGTTGGTTTAGAAGGAATTGTCTCAACAGGAACATTCAAAGGCTCTTCAGTAGAGACTGGTGTTGAAGCTGTAACCGGAGGAACGTCAGAAGTTTCTTCAGGAATCTCAGCATAATCTTTCAGATATATTTTTCCTGACCGAGTTCCAGCATGAACTTCAACTTCAGATTCTGGTTCAAGGTCTATGGAAACCATGCTGCAATTCTTTATTTTGCTCTTGGTTCTTTTATGTTTGATGAGAGCTTCATTCCAGAAACCAAGGCCAACACGAGATTGATTATGTCTCATAGTAATGGCCAAAGGTGCTCGGAGTCCCTTGCCTGAGTTCAAACCAGGAGCAGTGGCTAGATCATAACCCATCTTCGCCATCAATTCACGAGATTGTGAACTGTATAGATGAAAAGCAGGCTTGTACCTATCTTCAAATTGAGATACAGATTTTATTTCCGTAGGGAGTGAATTTCCTGCTGAGATGAAAGTAGAGGTTAGATAAAAATCGGGTGTGAAACTAGAAGTCACATTGCATGACTTAGTCTTCCCAAGCTTCTTTTTAGATGAGGAAGTCTTCCGAGGAGAAGAGGAAGACGTTTCAAACTCCGTCATTAAATCCGGGTGAATCCACATGATCTTTCCCTTCTTAGTTGTGACAGGAACAAGTCCGTCATTCTGTGCTGGTGGGATGTTTACAACTTCAAGAGTTGCTTTGGGGATAGGAACAATCCCACTTTCCACCATTAAGGGGGGAAAGTCACCGAACTGTATTGAAATTACATTTGCTGTGACTGTTTTGTCTTTGGGTGTTAATGTCACAGCTCCTGATTTAATCATCTCTTGAATCTTCCCTTTTAATACATAGCAAGACCGGATTGTATGACCCAGCATTCTATGATATGGACAGTATTTTGGATAATCTGTCTTATTGGCTTCATCAGGCTTTTTAATTTCTGGCAATTGAATCTTATTACCTTTGAGTAAGCATTCAAAGATACCCTGAACATCATCATCGTCGAAAGAATATTCTTCCTTCGGCCGAGGAGATCTCTGTTGTTGATTTGTTGGAGCTGGAGTAGCTTGGGTAGTCTTTACCTCTTGACTACTGTTTTGGAGATTGACTTCAAGAGCTTCTTTCCCTTTGCGATTGTTAGGTCGAGTACTATTGCTAGCGCTCTGATTTGATTCCTTGGGAGCCATTTGTACCCCCAGACCCTTGAAGGTCTCAGCACTGACTTCAGCAGCCTTGGCACTGACAATGAAAGAAGGCCAATCTTGGAACTGAGTAGACCCTGTCCACATGCTGATAATTGGTAAGAGATTCGACTTGCAAGTGTCGATGGTAACAGCATCGGGAGTTCCGAGAGGCATTTTGAGGGCTTCTCTTCTGAATTTTTCAATGAAGTCCTCGGTGGTTTCATTATTTTTCTGTTTAATTCTTATGAGGGCTGACATGGTCATATCGTTGAGCCCTTCATAGAATCGTTCAAGAAACATTTGCTTGAAACCGGCAAATGAGGTAATGCACCCATCAGGGAGACTTCTATACCATTCATAAGCCGTTCCTTTGAGACATCCAATGAACACCCGAGTAAGGAGGGCGTCACTTGGTTGCAGTTGATCAGTCATTACTTCAAAATGATTAATGAATTGACTTGGGGAGGTTGTCCCATCATAGAAAGAGATGGTCGGAGGTTTGTATTTTGGTGGATACGATACCTGCTTCCATTCTATCGGGTAAGGTTGCTTGATACCTAACCTTTGCAAACCATCCTTCTGTTTGAATGCCTCGAATTGAGTTCGGAGATTCTTTAACTCTTCAGAAACAATTCCAGAAGATTGGGGAGTTGTAACTTGTTGAGTGTAATTAGGAGGAGGGACTGCAGCATATGTACCACCCCCAGCTCCAGACTGACTTGGAGTGGGTTGTTCAGGAACATTAGATTGTACCCCCGGAATAGTAGAGGGTTCCTGGTTTGGAACAACATGAGTATTTAATATAACTGGAGGAGCTGTCTGTTGGACTTGTTGAGTTTGATGCTGAGCTTGCATAAGAGTGTGCATAGCATTCAACGTATCTGCCATAGCTCGCAACTGTTGTTCTAAGGAAGAAATCCTTTGTTCGTGAGCTTCGGTGCTAGTTGAAGGTTCATGATCGCCCTCTGCCATGTAAGTGGTAATCATTCGAGGAATAGATGATGAAACAGTCTGTTCTGAATCATCACTGTGTGAATCAGTATCTTTCCCAGGACTTTTTACGGGAGTCAATACTGGAAAATTGGACTCTCCAAGGAAGTCTTCTGTGATCTCCGGATTACCACTTGGATGAGAAGAAGAAGAGGCTCTGGTCAAGGCTCCAGTCCTGGATCGGGTGCCGAGATAAACACCATCTTCAGAGTCTGATATAGCATTAGACCGTATGCTACCCCCAATATTTCTGGAGGTCATGTTGACAGAAGCATAAAGAGGTTCATCTTCATCCAACATTGGCTCATATTGAATCCGTTCGAAAACAGATTGTCTTTTTGGTGAACAACAACATTGAATTACAACTCGAGGTTGGAAGTTGCAACCATGCTTTTCATGGCAAATATGAGCAATATCATAGCCTGATGGAGTGTCAATTCTCTGTTTATTTTGCAAATATTCCCGGAGATCTGTAGGAACAGATTGGGAAGTACTTGAAGATAGTTTCTGTGTAGAAACTTGTCTTTTATTCTTCTGTCTTCTTGGTTCCTGAGTGTATAAAGACTGATTAATTTGAGCCACATAGTTCTTGGCATATTCTGCATCAGGGTCTAATATACTTGTCTCAGTGGAACCGAGCCGATTCTGATTAAGCTTGTTACGAAGATCCGTAGGAGATCTGAATTTGATATCAGTCTTGGATACTTGTAATTTGCCTTTCTCAGACCGAGAAATTTTGAGAGAAGGAAGATGAGTATTATTCTGACTAGGAGTCGGTAATAATCCATCTTTGGAGGAATTAGCCAAAAGGCGTTTTCCATTATTTGATCTAGTAAGAGTACTAGTCAAATTAACTCCAGAGGTAAAGACCTTAGGAGTAGAGGAGTTGACTAAAGAGTCTTTCTCCTTGGTTGGCACAAGATGTGCAAGTTGAGGGGGAATCATTTGTATGTTCTGTGGAAGAGAACCCCCAGCCTGATTTTGAGAAACAGTCAAAGGACTATATCTGTTAGCATACACTGACTTCAGTTTGGACTTCTGGTCATATACTGCCTTTTTATTAGCATACGCTGGCTTTGGCTTAGCGTACGCTGCCTGATGTTGGCTTTTGTATGCTGCCTTTGTCGTACGCTGCCCTTTGAATGCCATATGCTCAGAGTCATCAATGGCTAAAGAGCCGACTGCTGTCGTAAGGGTAGAGGGAGAAGGGACGTTGACATGTTCAGAGATGGTTTTCCTTGTACACGCTGACTTGGTTAAAGAACCAACTTTGTCAGCGTGACTAGGAGAAGCCACTGTTGCCGTGTTCCGAGAAGCCGAAGTGTGCTTCATGGAAGTTGAAGACGTGTTCTTGTCAGCATAAGAAGTGACAGAAGCGTCTCGGACTGCTGCAGAAGACTTTAGGGACATAGACGGAGCGTCCCTTCTTCTTGGCAGCAAGAAGAGCGGAGGAAGCAGTGCGGCCCTCCTTCGCCTTGAGCATTTTTTCATAAGCCGATTGGTCGAATTGTACAACCATCGTCTTCTTCGTCGAGCCGATCAACGAAGTATCGCATTGAGTTGTTGCTATCTCGTTGGAGGAGACAGCTTTCCCCAGCAGAGTCGCCAATTTGTTTTCCATAAATAAATTCACTTTATTTATTTTGTATCTGAGAAAATTACAACTGTAGGAATCTAATCTAGAAGACGATTACTTTATCCCTTGGACGATGCGATGAAGAATACTCGAACTTTGAAGAACTTGGACAGCAACTGGACAATCTCTCTGTTCTCTCTGAAATTGACTCTAGTCTGATGAAGATGAAGAAACTCTTTTTTATAGAGTTCAGGATAACTGTCCTTAAGCATACGCTCAGGTAGTTACTTGACGTGTGCATAACTGCAGGGACGCGTGGCTAATTCTGATGGAGACACATTAGCGTGCGGTTGAAAGTAGTGGAGCATATTCAGGAGAGATTGATGGCATGGATGCCACGTTGCATAACTTCTAGAGAAGTGGATAACTGGTACAGGACACGTAAGAACGTGTGTTGACTGTAATCCTGGATATGGTTGCTGTAATACGCTGCCTCGTTGAAGGAGAGTTATACGCTGACTTGGATGATGTAAAAAAAATAAAGCTGATACGCTTACTGGAGAAGAAAGGAGTCATACGCTCACTTGATGAGGAAGGAGTCGTATAGACTTCATACGCTCACTGAAGAAGGAAGGAGTCGTATAGACTTCATACGCTCAATGAAGAAGGAAGGAGTCATATAGACTTCATACGCTCACTGAAGAAATGGCCACGTGGCCATCATCAATCTTCTCTGATACGCCATATCTTCAAATAACTGTCAAAAGATTTTCTCGAGCGTCGTGACTGCAGATATGACGGCTGACAGACTGTCAGTAATAATAACTTTGCATTAATGATCTGCTGAGCTGTCCTCGTAAAAGACAAAACCAACTCTTCGAATACATATACGACGGTTGCTCTTTTCATGACAACTATCTTTGTACGAAAGACGAGACGTCAGATTCATTCTTCATTTAATATATGCTATGCTGCCACTTTAAGAAGAAATAATAAAATATCCACTAAGCGTATGGCTTTTGATAAGCGTATGGCCTTGAGCGTATGACAGCGTGTCATAATTTTCCACATCCTACAGTTCCTAGACCTGTTGATCATTCAATCATTGGTACTAAATGGGTTTTTTGCAACAAAGTTAATAAGGACGGTTTGGTCACTCGCAACAAGGCTCGTCTTGTAGCTCAAGCATACAACCAAGAGGAGAGTATCGACTACGATGAGACGTATGCTCCTGTTGTACGACTTGAATCTATTTGGATGCTTTGCGCCTTTGCATATTTCCAAAACTTCAAACTTTTCAAATGGATGTGAAAAGTGCTTTTCTAAATGGTTTTATTAAAGAGAAGGTTTTTGTCAAGCAACCCCCTGGTTTTGAAAATCACAAATTTCTCGACCACCTTTTTAAACTTAAGAAAGCTCTTTACGGCCTCAAACAAGCTCCTCGAGCTTGGTATAAACGCCTTAGTACTTTCTTACTTGATAAAGATTTTTCAAGAGGGAAAATTGACACCACACTTTTCATAAAATCCCTTGATGACACTGTTTTGTTAGTACAAATCTATGTAGATGTTATCATATTTGGGTCTACTAATGAGGGAATATACAAAGATTTTGCCAAGTGTATGTAGAACGAGTTTGAGATGAGCATGATGGAGGAGCTCAACCACTTCCTTGGACTGCAAATCAAACAATACTCGTAAGACGTCTTCATCAGCCAGTCGAAGTATACAAAGGACATACTGAAAAAGTTCGAGCTTGAAAACATCAAATCTATCCGCACTCCTATGGCTACTACAACAAAGCTGGAACCTGATGAAAGCGACAAATCGGTCGATCAACATAAGTATCAAGGTATGATTGGTAGTCTATTATATTTAACTGCTAGTCGTCCCGATATTATGTTTAGCGTTTGCTTATATATTAGATATCAAGCAAATCCTAAAGAATCACACATGACCGCTGTTAAGCGTATTTTTAGATATCTTAAAGGAACGATTACGGTAGGCTTGTGGTATCGCAAAACCACTTTCTTTGAATTAATCGGATATTTTGATGCTGATTTTGCGGGATGCAAAGTCGACCCTAAGAGTACCAGCGGCATGTGTCATTTTTTAGGAAAGGCTTTAGTCTCATGGTTTAGCAAGAAGCAGAATTCTATCGGACTATCCATAACAGAAGCCGTGTATATCACAGCTGGTCGTTGATGTGCACAGAGTCTGTAGATGAAGTAAACTCTTGAAGACTATAACTTATCATTCAAGCACATACTTATTTTCTGTGATAACACTAGTGCAATAAATTTGACCAAGAACCCAGTATGTCACTCACGCACAAAGCATATAGAGATTAGACATCATTTCTTGCGTGATCATCAACAACACGTCACTATTAACTTAAAGTTTATTGACACCAAACATTAGCTAGCAGACTTCTTTACTAAACCACTAGCCAAAGAGCGCTTCAATTTCCTTTGTCGAGAGTTAGGAATCTTGAATAAAACCGTCATACAATAATATGTACGTGCATAAATAAACGGTTATGACAATCATCATGTATAATGACTCAGCTTTGGGTACAAGCCGAAAGGGCCCTTCTGACAACAAGGCATAAAAGCCTAAGCGACACGGTGTACTAGTCTTCGGACTATCGCTAGCTGGGATCCGGCCCCTATAGCTACCCCAAGGCAGTTTCACTGTAATGATCGTTGTCTTAACATTCATTTATTATATGGCTTTATTGTTTTTATGACTTATATCACTCAATTTGTCAAATTCTAGACTTTTTCCTATTCAAACATTGACTTTTCTGTGTTCTGGAACAGACAGGCAGAGTTCGGGCCGAACTCTGCCCCACACAGAGTTTGGGCCAAAATCTGTGTGTCTGCTCACAGAACTTCCAGCTGCTCTCAGTCATTTGATTTTTTGATCCGACGGCCAGGATTCCACCGACCTGCTGGCCCCAACCATCTTAAACCCGACAAATACCTCTCTCTCTTCACTTTCATCTTCTTCTACCTCCCTCTAAACTCTTTTCTCTCAAACTCTGTCACATCCCAGATCCAGAATACTGGAGAGCGGGGGCAGACACAGCCAGCTACGTATATTGAAGTGCAACCCACCTCGCTATACGGTCACGGCTGTCTAGATACATGAGGGTTTAACTACAAGCCATCAGTCTCTTATGGTCATGAACAAGCCTATTGTCTCAATCTCAAGCAAGTAATAGCAGTTACAAGATGTCAGAGTACCAAATATACAATAGTAAGGCATCCCATACATTACATATTTGGATGATCATGAAGCTAGTCATACAAAATGTGAAGACTAGCCAGAGCTTCAGTCATACATGATCAACCCTAGGATTTGTTAATCATGCTACAGCCCGTGGGCAGACAAAAAATATAAGTACTCAACATGAGCTAACACTTGCTCAGCGGCTAAACGCCTCAAACAAAATAATTTTACAATAGAGTGGGAGAGCCAAAAATAAAATCCACTCGTTGTCAGGGTTACGCCTGGTGGTCACCATCTGGCTGGAAGGTAGGGAGATCCTCTGGAGCTGCTCCGGTATCTGGCCATGCAAAACCAGCTGGGTCAGATCCCAGAAAGAGCAAGTGCCACAAAGGAGGCTTCACTTAAGAACTAAAAACCAGCATATCAGAATATAAAATAAGAAGATAAATAAGACATAAAATCTAAATAGGGCAATAAATATCAAGAGATGAGAAATTATTTCGATCAGTTATTGATAAGGTAAGCATAAGCAATCATGTTACCGAAGTAACCAGGTACTGGGACAAGACAAGACTTAAACTGGTTAGACTCCATCCAATATTCACGGCCAAACAATAAGTACGGCTTGATAGTTTAACTAACTAGGGTTATCATAGGCCTAGTTACTAGCAAGATGCAATGAGATGTTCCAACAGCCACAAGCCCTGCCGACCATCCAGGTTATCCGGACGCAATTAGGGGTTGAGTTCGTATGGGTACATCGTCCAAGAAACGCATGTACCCTTAAGTAGCTTGAAGGGTGCAACACATGACAGTGTGCTGGAAATGTGCCCTACTCGACGACAGACTACAAATCCCATGATGGGGCGCCCAGATAACGGGATTGCCTGTAGCTGGGAAATCTCTTCATGACTACTGGATTATTCTAGTTATTAGCCTTAATCAGTTCCAGTAGGTACCCCTGACCGTGGTACTCTGGAGTTCCTATCCTAGACATGATGCAAGACAATACTGGTTCATTTATACAAATACAATCGCCCACGGTGTCTAAGCCATTCATTCTTATCATGTCATGCTAGCCGTTGCAACAGCATATCGAGGTATATCATGTTAGGTTTACTTATCAAGAGTGCGCCACGACGGGCCACTATCATGTCATGTTACAAATTAATCATTTCTGTCGTGAGTGCGCCATGACGGGCCACTATCGTGTTCATGGAACATGTGCAGAATTAACGTGGTATAAGCATTTCTATCAAGGACCCAAGTTACACAGAGGGTCATGAGACATAAGCATAAATGTAACAACCAAAATAGTAAAATGGTACAAAGGCTGTGGAAAGAGCTATGCGGCCCGGGAGCCAAGGGCCATGGCCTATACGGCCAGGGATCGCCATGCGGCAAGAGTCAACCAAAGCCATGCGGCTAAAGTCAAAAAGCCATGCGGCAAGGGGATCAGGGCCATGCGCAAAGCTGCCAAGAGCCATGCCGCTGGGGAAACAGGGGCCATGCGGCAAGGGGGAACAGGCTTATGCGGCAAGGGGAACAGGCCTATGCGACAAAGGGGAACAGGCTTATGCGACAAAGGGGAACAGGCTTATGTGGCAAAGGGGAAACCAAAGTCATGCAGCTAAGGGTCAAGCGGGAAGCATTGTTCTTCTTCTCCAACTTTTTCGAGAAGAAGAACCTGGGAAGTTGGGGGTTCCAGACTTCCCAATCTTCAATCCAAGCCCAAATCTGGACTTCCATAGGTCAAAATAGGTGAAATTCTCTACAACATGGAACCATCAAAACTTGAAAATAATGAAGTTTGATAGATCAAAATCCAAAAAATTCGAAAATGCAGCAAGCTTAGATCTACATGAGATGAACCATAGAAATTAAAAATGTGAGTACTAAAGTATCTTAGAATCTCGCGAGAAAGACAATGGAACAACAAATTAAGTTCCTCCATGAAGCAAGTTGCACTTGCCTAAGCTCTCTTGGTAGGTGGAGAGAGTTAATGGAGGAAAGAAAAAGTAAATAAAGAAGTGAATGAGAGAGAGAAAGAGGTTGGTAGCTTATAAAGAGGGGGTTAGCATGTTGGGCCAAGTCTTAACAAATCGAGCCCAACCAAATATACCAAGCCAAGCCAAGCCAAGCCGAACCAGGATGAACCCAAAATAAACTAAGGCAAGATTAAACCAGGATCAAGCTAAGCAAGACAAGTCTAACTACGGGTCGGGATTCCGTACACGTGTACTGAAAATACGTATAACAAAAATGGAGGTGACAAACCCTAACCCTAGAAAACCCATATTTTAGGGCTTTTTCCTTCTAAATTCAAGATCTAAGGAGTTTTGAAGGATCTCTTCCATCTCCAACCATTTGTGTGTATAACTCCTTTTTCTTCCTTCTTTCAAATTCTCTCTTTTTATTATCAATAGCACCAAAACTTTTTGGTAGAGGAAAGAGGAGAAGAAGTGAAGGAGCATCATCTTCTAACCCTCCTCCTCCTCTTCCTTCTTCTCCATCCATTATTCAATCCACTACCTCCACAAACCCTAACACCTACAATGAGCAACTTTTTGTCTCATTGGATGCTTCCAATGAGTGGTTTTCCGAGTTTCGCTCACGTAGCATGTTTTCGGGACATC
>JANAVB010031262.1:0-67500 GCA_029216955.1 Iris pallida
AACAAAAAGCATAAGAACAACTCATCAGAGCCAAGAAGTCCTTCAAATGGGCCATTTTCCTTCATGTAATAACACAAGAATGAGATACACTCCTCGAGATTGGTGTGCTCTGTAAAGTCCTATACAAAAGTCACTTAGCTATCTCAACAAACAATAGAGGTCTGCTAGTGTTTGGCAATGTAGTGTGATCAGTTAGTATGGCATGGCAGGATAATGGATGACAGCCACAACATCAAATTCATTCGCCAAGAAATATGTCATTTTTGATCTGAATCGAACCTTATCAAACTGGAACCACTCAAAGTGTGGAGGAGGAAAGTAATATAACAGTATTAAAATAGGGTTCTTCAGATACGATTTGAAGGCGTGAACCTACTAGAAAGTAATATAGCAGTATTACTTCAGTCATGAAAGATGAGACATAATCTACCTCTTTTTAGTCTCTTATTACACATAAATTATGAGACCATATTTCCAACTTATGCATTTAAATATTTTACTTATTCACTAATGATTATAAGCCTGATTCAATTTGAAAATAGATGATTCAAAAATATGAATGGCACGAGGAGATATGATATTATGATGGTAGAGACAAATAATATAGAGTAGCTAGTACAATCTGAAGAATATATAGGTAGCACATAGACACAACAAATAAGTGTACCACGATCCTAGTTAAAGAATTATTAGGTACATAATATCTTCGTAAATGAAATTGTATAATAGTATCACACACCAGAATTATTCCTCTGTTGGAAACAGAAATGAAGTCCTCAATAGCATTAGGGAATGCATATATGAACTAAACTTTAAACACGAGGTCATATTTCTACTGAAAGATAAGAAATAATTTGATTGAATGACAAGAATATGTAGGGAAAAATAGTTTACCATCATTGTAGTAAAATAAAGCAACATCTCAAAGATAGGATCCGATGTCTCTTTTGGAGTATCTCAAAGGTCTCTGAAGATTGAAGTTCTCCAAATTCTGAAGGAAAAATAAGCCTCCAAATTTCTATAATTAAAATATCTTGAAATACCTACGTTATATACTCCAAGAAGAGACATGTTTACAGAAGACCTCAACCTTCAATCTACTGACAAGTAAAGCAATCCCACCACAGCAGGGTAATTTCACAATGTAATGTAAAATAGCTTGACTAATCCTCAAATATGATACCACATTGACCAATCCTTCCAATAGAAATTGTTTGTGAATTATAACAAGTTTTAGATAGCAAAAGGGAAAGGATAAAGGAATTAAGGAGCAAGGATCAAACATGTGTAAGATGAGTATGAGTAAAACCAAGTCAGCTCACCTTACAATATCACTAAGCCCTAAAGGAATCATGAACAAAATGGACATGGTGTTAAGACTGATGATGCAAACTATTCGTACTTCAATATTTGGAAACTGTAGTTAAACAAATTTATTTCGTGTATTTTGATTGAAAATACATTTAGAAGCTCACCAGATTGATAACACTGATGTCTCTAGCTTTGATATGGGAAGAAGACCAGAAAGAAGCAAAAGCAACTCAAATGACCAGATCCAATATGTTTCAAGTCAAAAAAGATAAGTTAATATTCGTCGTCTACACAAAAAAAAATAATATGGTATGCAAACAAACTGCACATGACGGAAGTCTATACTTACCACACCATAGATGTTGTTGGAATGGCTACTTTGATGAAGCTGGGGATAACGTGCAATACCTCTCTCGAAAAGTCGATCCAAATCCTTTTGCAAGCAGGGGATAACTTGATATAAATTGTCAACAAAAATAAATTAATCCAGTAAGAGAGAGCATCTGCCAAAGTCGCACCTATGTTTCCGACGCCAGATTGAATACCAGTCTAGCATACAAAGAAGTAAACCAAAGTTGTGACTCCAGTGCTTAGCATCATAGGGAAGGCAATATTCTGAGTCGGTAGGAATTTAACCAAGTTAATTCCAAGTGAATATTGTAGTAACTTGTTAAAATGTAAGACTACATACTTTTATCTCCTATATGTATCAGATACATTAAGTAAACTAAAAATTCTATGAAGGATTCAGGTTGTACAGATGAGTATATGTTTAACCATAGTTCAAGGCAATGTTCAAGAAACCAAATGAAACAGAGAGTATATAAAACTCACAACAATATGCAAGTATACAATGCAAATTGGGCAAAAGGAACTTAATGAAAAAACAACAATATAACTATTATTTATTCAATTTGGCAACCCACAAAGCAACTCAATGCAAGTTAGCATCTGTTAACAAGTCTGGACTCTGGACAGCTCATAATATGGAAAATGATACTTTTATGAATATCAACTTAAAGTCATATAAGTACCACCTTTTCAGAACATGGGAACCCTTTCAGAGTAACATAATAGCAAGCATCATCTTTCAGCAAAAAAATATAGCATCTGTTTAGAACCTGGACACACGAAGGAACTATCCTACTACCAAGTACTATATAACCGTTGATTGTCTAGCACAAAAATTGTCATAATTTGAACCAAGTACTATATGACCATTGATTGTCTAGCACAAAAATTGTCATAATTTGAACTCAGTTCTCCTACAAGGGACAACCTAGCCATCTGAACCGTCCCCCTTTTAGTGACTATATTGATGTATTATAATAGAAAACAGCAGCAATTAGTACACTCATTTATGGCTTTTATCCTGATATAGCACTACCACAAATATAACGAAATCTCATAGTAGCTTGCATAAGCTCTCAGTATTGTCTATGGCTGCATTGATATCTTGCGTAGAAGACAACAATAATTCAAGAAAAGAAACAAATAAGTCAAAAGGTTTTGGTTTGATATGTTGCCTTAACCTTTTTTGCTTTGCCAGTTTTAAGAGCATGACAAGTCATTTTTTCTATCATACCAAAGAAATCACCCAGATTCACTTTACATATTGTGAAATCTAACTAAGAAGGAGACGACACAGATATTTAATTTTGGATCTTTTTCCGCTCTTCAGATCTGTTGGTAATATGATATATAAGGTTCCTTCATTGTGATATGGTGGAACCATATAAGTTTCCAAAATCACTCCCATATAAGTCTTAGATTGTATAATATAGTAGATTTATTGGAATATCATATTAGTAGTAGAAACATTTACAACTGACCATAGACAGTTAAAAAAAACTAAAAGAGGAACATGATGATATTGCTTCTCCATAATTTACCTAGGTGCAACAAGTGTTTCGACACGAAGACGTGCACGCATTATGCAAGAACAAATAATATTGAACTATCAAAACATATAAGAACCTAACTGGAATTTTAGTTACCTTTTTATAATGGCTAGGTCTTCCTTACTAATCCCTGGGTTCTCACATCTCTCAAATAAGATATGTGCTCGACTATATATTGCTTCAACAGGTCTTCAAGGTAAGAAAGAGGCTGTAAACCAGATAATTGAATAATATAATCAATATAACATGTGTAAACAACTATTGGCAAGGACAGAAACTTGCTTGTAACATACAAATATGTAAAGCACACTCACAAACGTTCTTCTCCCTCAAGTACTAAAAGCAATAATAAACATCACTTGATTTTCCATTTTCTTTTTGTGTTCAAAGTATTGAGTAATAATTAATACCTTGAGAAATGAGTTGTTGCTGAATCTTGAAGGGGAAGAAGACCCAGCTGCCCCATTTCGTGATTCATCTCTTGGGCATCCGAAAAGGCTAGCATATGATGCTACTTCTAGAAGTATGTCTGGATTCCAAATAACCACATCCTCAGAGACAATAATTTCCATGTTTAAACCATAATTATCCTGCAGCAGAACAACTTTCAGAGTGAGATTTTGAATATAATACTTGTGTCATGTCCATAAAATTTGTGTCGTGTTCATGCCACAACGTGTCAAACATGTATCCGACACAACACATATACTCCAAACACATTTAGGAATGCCACATCTGTTTTGTCCTTGTCGCAGTGTCCATTTCATAGTGATTTCCAATCCCCAAAGTCATTTAACTAAATATTACAAATTGGACCAATATACTGAACACCAATTCACCAAATCTAAAATGACTAAATCCTGTCATGAAGAACACATAGCTAGAACTAAGATATTCTGATAGCTCAATTAAAGGTTTTGACTATGAAATCAATGGAACTCGATTTCCTTGGTCGACTTTCCCAACGATAATTTCCACATCAAGAAGCTTCCTTTAATAATTCAATCAAATAAAAAATGACTCAGAAAATTTCAAGAAATAAAGGAAACTTTTTCTTACCTACGGTTCTGTAGGGTGCTATCGATGTACTCCAGCAGCTATACGATGGAAACCTTCTTGAGTCGACCCCCATTAACGAACCCATTGAGCTAGGACACGAGCAACGCATACTGGGTCTCTAATACATCGGAGACCAGGATCCATAACCGATCCGACCCGACCGGGCTCACGTCTACCACCTGGATCATCTAGAATCATAAAGTTCTATAGAGATGCAATGGGTAAGCAAAAGCCTCATATATAACTACAGAGACATTTCGACAAACACTGTCAATACAAAAAAACTCAAGCTAATAAATAGAACACAATAGAGAGTAAGCTTTTGTTAGCATGGAGTGGATGGGCTTCCTTCTCCAATGCTTATGAGAAGAAGAAGAAGAATGTTTTATATGACAGGAAAGATTGACTCAAGCGTTCTTTAGGTGTAAGAAGAAGAAGTAACAAAGTTCCTCTTTTTCTCGAAAAAAAACCCTAATTTCTTATTCACCAACTCATAGTTATCTGCCGGTACCAGAAGAAGGAAAAGCCTCATCCTCGACCTCAACTTCCTCCTTTCTTCAAAATCCATAAGGGTCTGCTTGGTAATGGTGTTTTCACCGGTTTTGGGGTGTTTTTGAACCGACCGGTTATGAAAACCCTTGCTTGTTAATTTTTTTGAGGCACTGGTTTTCGTCGGCTCAAAAACCCCCCAAAACCGGTGTAATGTATTTTTGGGTGGCTTTGTAAACACCCCAAATCGGCGGGTTTTGAGCGGCTTTATTTTTTTTATTCCATTTATATCCTCACAAAAATAGATATAATTATAACTACCGATACCCTTCCCTATTTAATTTATTCGTGTAAAAAACTTTCAGAACCGCTCGTTAGTGAATTACCAAGCATGGATTGGACTGGTTTAAAAGCCGCTACTTAAAAACCATCCAAAACCGGACCCCTCATAACCGCTCATAACCGGTACTCTAAAAACACCTCATAACCGCTACCCCCATAATTGCCAAGCAGACCCTAAATGATTGGCTAAAAGCGAAAAGAAAACAACCAAACAAACCCTAATTTCTTACACTCACAAAGAGGAAGAAGAGGTCAGGTCCTTGGAGTCCCAATCAAGGGCAAGCCAGCGGTCGTTTCTGGCGATCACCTCCCCAGGTCTTTCCTCTGAGCCTTTATGAGCTCGTCCTTCTCGGGAAGGCATCGAGGTTCCTCCTCGACTCACCTCTAAAAGTTGAGTGAACGACAGAGAGGAAATGGGACGCGGAGGAGATCAAGATGAAGAAGAGAAGAATAAGAGAATAAAAGTTTTTCTAAAGAAGGAGAGGACATTAAAAGGGGGAAAAAATTCTGAAGGGGAGAGTGGGTCGACCAAAATTTTGGGTTTGACAAGAGGGAAAAAAATTGGGTGAAAAAAAAAGAGTGGGTCGACCAAAATTTTGAACTTTTTATAACACTAGTGTAAATTAGTGTGACAAAAGCTTAGACTTTAGTTAACATTTTTTTATATGCTTAATTGCACTTTGCTATCCTCAACTATTTCGCTTTTTCAACTTGATACCCTAAACTTTTTTTTGTAACAAGTTGATACCCAAAAAAATTTTGGGACGAAAATACCCCTGCTCAAACCTTAAAATTATCCCTCCCCCAACCCCCCTCCCCCACTCCGGTCTCCGGCTACCCCCTCCCTCCCGCTCCGCCTCCCCTTCGGCCACCCCTCTCTCCCGCGTCCGGCCAACCCCCCTACCCCCACCGCCGCCGGCCGCCGCGGCAGCAGCAGCCGCCGAGTACTGCACGAGCCGTACCGCTTTTTTGCTTCAAATCAAGCGGTGGACTAATGAGTTCTTCAAATATGTCAGTTTATATGTTTACTACTTTATTTCGTTCATCTACAGTGGTGGACTAGTGAGTTCTTCAAACTAGTAGCTGAATTTCTACTGATCTTACAATGAAGCTGAAGTCCAATAATTTTATGGACTCTTTTTCACTCTTGAAATAAATGTCATGGAAATGCATGAATATTCAGAGTAATTGGTTAATTTGTTTACGGCTGCGACAAGCCGTGACTTGGCAAAAGACAACACGAATTAGAACCATACCCAATCAGCATCCGTAGGAGAATCTGAACACCGAGAGACTAAAGCTAGAGCTAAAGGAGCAAATAGAATTAGATACCCCAATAATCTTAATCATAATAATAGACGTAGTGCGTATCAATCTGTGCAAGGCCCTAGAACCCCCTGATCGACAACATCACAAACATGAGGGGGAAGGGAAGAGGGAAGGGATAAGGGTATTTTGGGATTTTTTGAAAAATTAGGTATCAAGTTGAAAAAAAATAATAGTTGAGGTATCAACTTGTTACAAAAAAAGTTTAAGGTATCAATTTGAAAAAACGGAATAGTTGAGGGTAGCAAAGTGCAATTAAGCCTTTTTTATATAAAACCGTTATAGTAGACTAAAAATTCCTCTGAATCGTCATATTAAAGGATGTTTTTGAAATTGTGTATCGTTTTTATATCAAGCGTTATAATAATGATTTCAAAAATGTTATAAAATAGATTTTTTCTTGTAGTGTCTTCTTCAATTGATTTTTTTAGGGGGGTAAGAGTGCCTTTAGGGAAAAAGAAGGGGAAATATGTAGCGGGAATGAGGGGAGGGAAATTTGGCAGCAAAAATTCGTGGAGAAAAGAGGGCGGGGCGGCGTGAATTGCTAGGGTTGTGATTTCGTGGGAAAAAGGGAGGGAATTGCTAGGGTTTCGTGGGAAAGAGGGATGGAGAAGCTGGTATTTATGGATATTTCAGTATCCATATAAATCTGATTGCTGGTTGGTGATTTGTGAATAATTGATGGAGATTTTTTTTATATACAGCCGTATTATAACTAGTATTATGATATTTGATAAAAGTATTTTTTGTACAGTCAATTCGGTTATAATTTAAATATTAATGTCAAATACTATCATAATCATAATATTTTGTTTGTTTAACTTTTTAAAAAAGTACTTTAAGTTTTTGTTACAAGAAATAAATTTATTTTTTGTGACTAATACTTTATTGTGACGACGAATTATTTGGTAACTAAAAGCAACTTTGAAGTGACAAGAATAAAATTTTAATCTTGTGGCTAATACTTTTATGTGACAATAATATTTTCTTGTAACTATAAAAAAATATTTTAAGTGACAAGTATTTCCCTTATCACACATAAATTGTCTCTAAAATCTAAATTTTATTTCAGTGACAACATTAAGTGACGACCAATAAAAACATGTTCACTAAATGATTTATCTATGTGACGGAAAACAATTGTCGTCACAGAATCAAATTATGAGTGACAACAAAAATTATTCGTCACAAAAATATCCCTTTTAGTAACAAATTGTACACTTGTCACAAATTACTTGTCACGGAAACCCGGATTTCTTGTAGTGAATGAATAATAGGGTCGCTTTTTTTCAAAGGATACATATCAAATTAATGAAAATGTAAGAAATAATATACGAGATTTTAGTACTTACTTTAGAAATAAATACACTTATACCTATCCTTATGAATCAGACCAAGAACGTTGAAAATTCGTCCCAGAGTAGCTCCGTCTATTGGAACACTTAGGGGAGCACCCGTGTCAATCCCTTCCATTCCTCTAGTCAGACCATCTGTAGCACTCATAGCTACAGTTCTAACTCGATTATTTCCTAATAATTGTTGTACCTCACAAGTCAAATTAATTTGCTGATCGACAGTTTCTCGATGAAATTTATAATTATTCTGTTTTACTGGATGGAATTTCAATGAGTTAGGTTCATAAAAACAAGGAAGTCCTTGTTTTTCGATCAAAATAACAAATTTACTTAAGACTCGGATTTATAGACCATTCTGGTAGTTCGACTGTGGAATTTATTTGTTTCAGTATTTCCGGAATATGAGCGTGTGACTTCTTCATTCAATCCTACATCGGTGGATAATCAAAGGGCAGTTACAAATCAAGTCCTGAGCCTATGATTCTCAATTTCATTCTGAATGAAATAAGGCCACTTTATTAACTCAAAGAATTGCTCGTCAGCAGCAGAACAAGAAATTCGTCGATACGAGAAGCAAATTATTGTGTGTAGGAATCAATATCTCGACATAAGCCAAGAGGCAGATCTTGTGCCACTCCACTAGGTCGTATGAAACTGGCATGTATCCTGGCTCCCGGGACTCTTTCATAGAATTCCAACAATTTCTCCCGCTCCTCAAAAGCCCAAAGGAACGGAGTTGATGCTCCCACATCCATAGCATGAGTAGTTGAAGCAAGTGCAATCGCTTGAATCTCGAGACGTTCCTCGAACCAATCATATACTTTATTGAGATAGGTAATCCAAGAAGACTCCTCCTCTGAGAATCGTATAGAAGAATTTCATCTCGTACGGCTCAAACAGAAACACACAAATACTAGTTTCCACGAATATAGAAAGTGCAAAACTTCTTATTCTTATTCGACAAACTTAGCCTTGATCATTCCTGAGAAACAAAAGACTTGGTTTCCAATCAAGCCCAATCCTACCGCGGAGTAGGGTTGCTTAACCTACGGAGCGGTATTCATACCTCTTTTCTTTTCCATGCACCAATAACTGTCATTGAGAAAGAGAAGCAAGGGGGCGATCTCCTTTAAAATCAGTACCGTGAATAGTCAATTTTTTCATAGGAGAAACTTCCACCACGTCAAGGTGACACTCTACCGCTGAGTTATATCCCTTCCCAGCCCCATCGAGAAATAGAACTAACTAATCCTAAGGCAAAGGGTCGAGAAACTCAATGCCACTATTCCTGAATAACTTGGAGCCATGCCTTCTTTTTGCACTATTATGGATAGTCAAATAATGGAAAAAATGGGAACGAACCAAGAACAAATGGATTTACTCTGAGAGGTCGTGGATTAACCTTAAGAATGAAGTAGTAAAGAGTCAATATTCGTCCGTGAAACCCTTCTTTTTTTATTGTCTTATAAAAAAAGAAACATTATCTATAAATATAGACGTCTAAATATTCACGGTAGAGGGGCTGAATCGAGGTTTATGGCTGCATTCTTGAGGTCAAGTGTGCTTTCGAATCGAAAATAAGTTTTCGCTTTAGTTGATGGATCTTGGTATTCTACTAAGGCAATGCGTTAGAGAGTAAGCCATTAGGCGTCATAACGGATTTGAGCTATTTTTTCGCAGGACCTCCCCTACAGTATCGTCACTGCAGTAGAGTTTTACCACCAAGTTCGAGATGGATTGGTGTGGTTTCTATACACCTAGGACACCAGAATATCGAACCATGAACGAAGAAAGGCATAAGAGAAGGAGCTCGTACATGTTCGGCAGTACCGCCCGTGAATACTCCGCCAGCATGAAAAGTTCTTAATGTTAGTTGAGTCCCCGGTTCCCCGATTGATTGACCCGCAATAATACCCACGGATTCTCCCAATTCGACCAGGTCGCCACGAGTGGGGCTCCACATCATGATTTTCTCTTCTATCTATATACAATTTTCTTGTCATTTCTTATTTTTGGTTTTATATAATAAAAGAATTATATATATCTGAAACCTAACGTTAAAAAAAATACAAATGATCTTGAACTACAGCATCTGACCATATATGTATTACAATAAAGAAGGAGGATTTTCAATACGAGATATAAAAGATTGTCAGAATATCATTATACAACTAATAGTCGTAAGGTCCCCCCTAAGGAAGACCTAAACAGCCAATCAAGCCCTTGAACCAGGGTTGCACCAGAACGAAAACAAGAAGCCAAGCCCCTCACTCACGTCGACCGTCCCGGGGACTCCATTATCGGTTTGCATATAGATCGTCGTGGCATAAAACCATTATCCCTTCGCTTGGATTCGGTAAGGATCTTTCCTAAGCCACCCTGAGATCAAATTCCTTATTCATATTTCTTTGAGATCGCTTACGAAAAGTGGAAAGAGAAGCAGATGAGTATCGAAGGAATGGATATTCTGAGATAGAACAAGAAAAAGTAAATTTGATTAATGTTACTTCTTATAGTTTGGAACGATTAGAAAATTACAAAAATGAAACGCTTCATTTTGAACAACAAAGAGCGATTAATCAGGTTCGACAATGAGTTTTCGAACAAGCCTTACAAGGAGCTCTAGGAACTCTGAATAGTTGTTTGAATAACGAATTACATTTTCGTACCATCAGTGCTAATAGTAAAGTCTTGTGCTATGAATGCATAAGCAGGTAAAGAGTACATGTGTTGAGCTACTAAGGAAGTAATAACCACAAAAGAGGCAAGGGCAAGACCTAATTGAAAATTAATCGAATTATTGATTTTGTCATAAAGACCCTTATGCCCACGCCCTAATCGACCCCCCGGAAGAGTATGTGCTTCTAAAAGATCTTTGACCGAAGCCCCAGGAATGACAGCCGTAACTATAACGGTCCTAAGGTAGCAAAATTCTTTGTCGGGTAAGTTTCGACCCGCACGAAAGGCGTAACGATCTGGGCACTGTCTCGGAGAGAGGCTCGGTGAAATAGACATGTCTGTGACTTGTGAGGTGCAACAATTATTAGGAAATAATCGAGTTAGAACTGTAGCTATGAGTGCTACAGATGGTCTGACTAGAGGAATGGAAGTGATTGACACGGGAGCTCCTCTAAGTGTTCCAGTAGGCGGAGCTACTCTCGGACGAATTTTCAACGTTCTTGGAGAGCCTGTTGATAATTTAGGTCCTGTAGATACTCGTACAACATCTCCTATTCATAGATCTGCGCCTGCCTTTATACAGTTAGATACGAAATTATCTATCTTTGAAACAGGGATTAAGGTAGTGGATCTTTTAGCTCCTTATCGTCGTGGAGGAAAAATAGGACTATTTGGGGGAGCTGGCATGGGTAAAACAGTACTTATCAACAAATCCAATAAATCTAAGTGTAGTGCTTGGTGTATTGATTTTTTTTGGAAAGGGAGTGTGTGCGAGTTGTATATTTCAAGAATAGGTTGGATCCAACCGGCTGTACTTTATTTATAATTTATATTCTTTTTTATAGGATAAATAGGAAAAAAGTGCACGATCTCGACGAATTACTTCTGAATAAATTAATAAATCATATGTAAGAACCATAGCATTTCGTGATTCATTGGACCATATCGAGGAACAATAAAAAAATTTGATTTACGTGAAATTATTCATGATTTCATCACTTCAACAAAAACATTTGATTCCATAGAAATGTTCTGGAGGCGACCATGCATGGCACTTCTCGACCGTGTCTCCGAGGGACAGTTGAACGAGTGACTCATAAATGTAGCCCGGTCGGACGAGCCAATAACTCGAACGCGTTCGGTCAATTTTTTGAGCAAGAATCACAGCGTTACCTTACCTTCACCATGATACGGACTCCAAGTTCTTATGGGTTCGATTCCCGCTACCCGCTCTATATTCCTTATTCTACATGCATTATCTATTTTTATATGCATCCTTAATTTTATTACCTAATAAATTATTCGTGTAATCTTTTTTTTAAGAGAAAGGAAGAATTTAAAAAATAAAATAGGAATAAAAAGCGTCTATATTTAGCTTTTTGACAAAGAGTTCGTAAATACTGTCACAAATACTCGAAGATGGAATAATGGGCTTTGCCAACATTTAGTTCACGAAGTTCCGGTACAAACGAAGATGATTTGCGAACTTTCTCTCCATTCATCAATAGAGTTGCAAACAAATTATTGTCACCCATCATATGTTTCGAGCAACCCCTATCGAGAATTCATTTGCTTCTAGTAGGAGGAAGAAGGTCCACCTACAACACAAGTTGAAGATGTAACCTTTGGTACCCACTTTCTTGAGGGTCCGGATATGTTAGTTTTTGGAATCCAAACATATATATATATATATATATATGCATATCTACAAGCTTCCTAATCTTGCACTAATATGATACATGTCCCTTAATACCACAATAATAACATATAGCAATAGTGTCACTACCAGAATAAGTCATATTAGCGACAGCAAAGGACGTCGCTAAATAGCAAAAAATGTCGCTAATTCTAGTTTGTGACGAAATTAGCGACGAAAAGACCATGTCACATAAAACATAGTCTCTAACAAGAACTTCGTCGCTATTCATCGCTATAGAGACGTATTTTTGTGACTCTGTACGTCGTTAGATTTTTCTTTGGCTAGCGACGTTTGCCCATATCACGTTGCTAATTAGCGAGTTGCTTATCATTTCTGATTATCGTTGACAGTACAACTTGTAGTGACATACTCAGTGACGTTTAGTGATGTTTACTCTGCCAAATTTGGTTTGCCACGTCAGTTTCTTTTGCGACATTCAACGACGCTTTTCGACACAGGCCAGCGATGTACTGATACGTACATAGCGACATTTTTAGAGACATTCAGATACATATATGTTGACATGTCCGATACAGGTTAGCGATGGATAGCGACGGCCAACGACGTACTGGTTTCAGGTTAGCGACGTTATGATACATGGTAGCGACGTAACCTGGCGTCGCTAATCGTCGCTAAGCATCGCTAAATTATGAAAAAATTAAAAAAGAGAATTCTTACTGCTTTTTCTTTATAGCATTGTACCTGCATTTTAAATGACAGTTTGCAAAAAATAGACCCGGAGCAACCCTCCGTAGAATTCTCTGGGTTCGTCGACCCCTTCGGTGGAACACTCAACACTGGTAAACCAATATAGAGACAAATAATAAAAATGCGCTACCAATAATCAAATAAATAGAGTCCAATGATCAGGAAATAGCCTGGTGGATACAATCTACTACCAAATGGCTATAAAAAGAGTGTGTCCGATAATGTTGAACATAACACAAACTGTCACTAAATGTATAAAATAAATACGTATAGACCCAATAATGGGTCAGCAACACGATAAATAAAAATAAGTACAATAATGGACTATGCCTGGTCGGAAGGAGGAGGAGGCCATCCCCGTATCTTGGACACCATGAACCTATACTGCTCTGGGTCAGCATCACCGATGATGACTCATCAGTAGAATGAAGAGGAGGCAGTGGAACCGATACAGTCGGTGTGAATGGCGACGCACGACCAGAAAGTGTCTGCTCCGTGGCCAGCAGTCTAGAGTTAGTGGAATTCATAACAGTTGCCATCCTCGAAAGGCGCCTGTGAGGGCTATGGAGAATGCACACTGACAAAGGGGCCCTGGATGACTGCATCGCCACAAAGGCACCATAGGATCTCGCACCGTAGTACATACCCCTCTGAAGACCACCAACGGTGGTCATCTACAGCTTGTCCAACGTTCGAGTCGGTACGGGCTGCGAGGAAGTACCAGCGCCTCCCTCGCAGATGCACTAGTAATCTCATGTTTTAGCCTAAGATACTCATCCTAGAAAAGTACGCATCTCGATATGCATAATATTTACTATCCGCCTAGTTGTTCCACGTCTATGGATATATATTGCATATTTCTTAAGTTATACTAAATTTTTTGACACGTAAAGTAATACTTACGTCGTTCTGCATAGCCCGATCATCGATGAGCTTTCTGTCCTTTCGATGGGTGGCCAGGAAGATGGTCACCATGTTGGTATCCTCACCCCTCTTTATCTGTTATAATAATTTGTTTGTCATTAAAATTAAATATTTTATTCGTACTTTTATTAAAATAATATATTACAGTAAAATATGTACTAGGCGACGAAAATGTTCTGTCATGGGAATCGAGCCACCTACCACTTCACTGCCCTCGTCCTAGACGCCTTTTCCTTCTCCGACCGTTCTTTGTACCTAGGAGCATCGAATCTAGCCTTCATTGCAGTCCACTACTCGGGCGTGATCCAACCTTGGATCGGTTTTCCGGAGCGGTCTCGAGCCTTCTGGTCATCGATCGTATCCCGGATCAACTTGGCGGCAACAGCAAAAAATTGCTTCTCGATCATCTCAGCCCGGTGTGGTGGATAAAATTATATTTTCTACAAGAATTAAATTAGTTATTTATATAATATGCATATATAAAACATGATTTATACTAAAAGCAATATACTTTAGTTACCTTGAAGTGGGTAAACCAAAATGTATTCCTCTTGTCCGAGGCATCCGAGTAGTTGACCCAAGGGCTCTCATAGTTTGACCTCAGAAATTGCTCCAATGCCCTCTGAACTGATTGGGGACGATATCTACACAAAGATAATTAAATTCATGAATATATAGATATAAGTATAAATAAATGTTAACTAATTAACTTACTTTGTAGGCTCGTCGGACCAAATCTCTATCCTCGTCTCGTCGGAAAGGGCGCATGGGGGATCGCTCGGATCATATAGAGTCGACGTAGGTGAGACCACCTCCACCCGCTCCTCCGTCTCTATAGTACTGTCCGCAGTAAGAATGCTGGACGGGCTAGGATCAGGCCTGGAACTATCCGTCCCAGGAGTACTGCCACGTACTGTCAATCCACTCGGAGATCTGAGTGGTTGGTACAATGGAGTACTAGGAGACGAGGGTCCGGAACCATCATCAAGAATACTACTCCGTCCATCGGTGGAACCTCTACCTCCACGGGATCCTCTACCGGTAGAACCTCTACCAGTACGGTATCCACCAAGGTACGATCCTCTTCGTCCTGCCATACCTAATAAAAATAGATATCTACAAGAAACATCAATGTCTAGAAAACCATACATTTAGCATATCACAGTTTATAAAAAATAGACCCGGAGCCACCCTTCATTGAATTTGTAGATAATAACCATACATCTAACATATCACGGAAACATCCATGTCTAGGTAATAGCGTCAAGAAATATCAATATCTAGAAAACATCAAGAAACATACAAAAACATACAAAAACATACAAAAACATCCAGAAACATCCAAGTCTACATAATTCATATCATATAAGTCTACCAGAAAGACCCAGAAACATCCAAGTCTAAATAAGTCTGCCAAAAACAAATTCGATCAAAGTCATATCATATATATCTACCCTCTACGCTGGGGCAGATAGAACTCCCTCAGCCACCACGCATAAGTAGGATCCATGCCAGCAAGATCAATATCCAGAGGAGATGGATGACTGGAACTCCCGATGCAACTGCCTTCTGGTGCAAGTTCCTCCTTCACAGTGATCTCGGCTTTAGGAATCACTTCCTCCTTAGTAGTAGGAGGAACCAGTTCTTCCATAAGCTTGATCTCTACAGCAGGTACCATAACCTCCTCAGCAACAACAGGTACCACAACCTCCTCAACAGCAGCAAGTACCACAACCGCTCTCAAACGACGTGCTTGGGTCATGTGTGCCATCTGTTAAGTTTGATGGAAACGTAGAGATTAATTAGGGGTTAAACAAAATGACAGTATATTTCATAAGTCAAACTAATTGTTGCATGGAAATTAATTAGTGGTTAAACATATTTTAGATTTTATTTTATTTTCAATCATCTTCTAAAAATTCATCTTCTTCGTTCTATGTGTCCTTATCTTCCTCTTCCTCCTCACATTTGCTTTTATCTACTTCGTTTTTCTCTTCCGATACTTCTACCTCTTCTACACGATTAGACGTATAATGTGGAACCTCCGTTGTGTCCACGTCAACTGTATTTGTTATGTTGGGTAGCTCGTCCTCCTAATAAGATATTTCGTCAACATTATAGGTATTTCTAGCTTTAGTCTTGCATAATGCCCACCAGTCCAACCGAGTTATTCCCTGTCTAGGATAAGTAGTGAAGTAAACAAGATGAGCCTGACTTGCCAAGACAAATGGTTCATATCTTTGATATCGACGTCGGTAGTTAATATCCACAAGACCATGCTTGTCAATTTTCTAACCTTGATCTTGGATAGGATCGAACCAATCACACTTGAACAACACGATCTTGGCTGGCTCTATGCCGTAGTTATATATCAACTCCATAATCTCCCGTAAGATGCCATAGAAATCATTGTCCGGATTGACATATTTGTAGTTTGTAGATCTGATACACAAACAACTATTTTTGGTCGAATCAAGATCCGAAAAGTTCTCTCTGATCGAAGCATTTGTTGACTTGAACCTAGACCCATTCACACAATAGCTTGGCCAAATTTTGAGAAATAAATTGGCCCCTTGGCTAGAGTTCTAATAGACTCATTCTCTAGTGTTGCATCCAGACGATCGACCTAA
Source organism: Iris pallida (assembly GCA_029216955.1). NCBI lineage: Eukaryota > Viridiplantae > Streptophyta > Magnoliopsida > Asparagales > Iridaceae > Iris > Iris pallida. The sequence goes on from JANAVB010031262.1 coordinate 16,424, forward strand.
ATACCACAAGGTAAGAAATTAAATTCAGCGCTCTGTTAATTACTGTGTAAAGTGCATATAAAAAACTAATTACTGTTCTTACATATGCACTCAACCATGAAGGAAAATGCATCTCATTTCCTATTCTAGTTCTTCATCAGTAATGTCCTGTCTATTCGACCTTACCTCATCATTAAATGTGCTAAAAATAACAACACGTCGGCTAATTAGTGTAATAGTAATATTGGATACTATTACATGCATAGATGACATAAATGTGGACGTATTAGTTACTTACCCCTCGAGCTTCTATACTTCATCCTCATCGCAGTTGAGTAATATATACAACTGAGTAGCCCTCAGTTCTTCGTCATTCAGATATCTTTTCTTTATTTTCCCCGAAGGCTTTTCGAAAGTATTGAAGACTTTCAGTATTGCATCATTAGATTCAAGATATCCATCATCGTTTCTCGAAGCACTTGTTCTATTAGTAGCAACATCTATCTTGAAATACATCGAGAAGAAGTTTGTAATCTCCTCAAGAACATAGGCTTCACAAATAGAACCCTCGACCCGAGCCTTGTTTTTTACCTTTCTCTTTAAGTAGTTCAAATGCTGCTCAAACGGGTACATTCACCGATAACCGACGGGCCTACCAACACGTGCCTCGTAGGAAAGATGAATTGGCAAATGCTCCATGGAGTCGAAGAACCCAGGAGGGAACACCCTCTCAAGCCTACACAGTGTTACCGTAATGTCCTTCTCTTGCTTTTCTAGATGATCGACAAGCAACTTAGTAGAATAAAGATCTTTGAAGAATATGCTCAGCTCTATCAATGGATGCCAAACGACCGACGGTAATAATTTTTGAAATGCGATCGGAATTAACCTCTCCATAAATACGTGATAGTCGTGGCTCTTCATACCCGTTAGTTTCTTCTCTTTTGGATCGACGCATCTTCTTAAATTTGACATGTACCCATTAGGAAATTTGAGGCCCTGAATCCACCTACAAAGTCTCCCTTTATCCTCCCTGTCTAGAGAGAAAATTGCCTTAGGCTGCTTATACTTTCCATTGCCATCCTTTATCAAATGCAACACAGGACGTCTGCATATATCTTCCAAGTCCAACATTGTCTTGGGATTGTCTTTCGTCTTTTCCTTTGCGTCCATCATAGTATTAATTACGTTTTCAAACACATTCTTCTCGATATGCATGACATCAAGGTTATGTCTGATCAGATTGGTGCTCCAATATGGCAGGTCCCAAAATGTACTTCTTTTCGTCCAATTATGAGTGCGGCCAAATTCATCACACTTGTATCCCTTTGTAGGCTCTTCAATAGAACTTGAAAATCCTTGACCTCCTCCCATATGTGTCTTCGGTCCACCTTGGCGGTAGATTGGCCTTCTCCATAATGCTAGCACAAAAAAGCATGATTTTCCTCCTTGTTTCAAACAAAAAGCTTTCGTATAGTCCATGTAATATGGACATAAGAGACGGCCATGAATGTTCCATCTAGATAATATTTCATAGGCTAGAAAGTCATTGATGGTCCACATTAGTGCATCCCTCATCTGAAGTTCTGGTTTCTAGAAATATCATACGTGTTGGCGCCTACTTCCTGCAGCTGATTCAATTCATCTATCAACGGCTGTAAGTACACATCAATATTCCTCTTCGGATTATTCGGACCAGAAATAATAACGGTTAGAAACATGTAAGGAGTTTTCATACACATCTACGGTGGTAGGTTGTACGAAGTGACAATCACCTGCCAACACGAATATTGGAAAACCGAAAGTTCGAACATGGTAAAATTGTCAAAGGATAGTCCCAACCTTATATTACACGGATCAGAAAAAAATTTGGATACTCTCTATTGTAGGTCCTAAAAATCAAGTTGCACCCATCAAAGAAGTCATGAAAATCAAATTGGGCATCCTTTAAGTGAACTGCGCAGGAGACAGATTGCGCAACAACTTGATTGCGCAGGCTGAACTGCGCACTCATTCAAGTGCGCAAGCTGACGTGGCCTCGTCATCATTACCTGACAGAGAATCAGATCTTCTGACAACTGACAGCACGGAGAACGAGGAAACTGTTCGTTTATCGTGCAGCACAGCGCTCGAGAACAGCTGTACATGCAGCGCAATTGGCCAGACTCTTTGCAGCGCGGTCCTTCCCAGCGTTATTTGAAGCCAGCGTAATTCAGGTGGCGCACTCTATCAACTGACAAAGTACACGTGGCCTTCATGCCATCAATGACTCACTACGTGGTAACCGTCTGTACACGATTATGCGCATTTCAATCAAATAATGCCATGTGTCCAAAACAGTTGGCCCACGATCAAATAACTGCCAGCGCAGTCTGATGTCTGCGCGGTCCAATGCATGCGTAATCCATCTTGCGCAATCCAGAATAACTAAAAAGTAGTTCTTTTTAGAACTCTATAAATAAAGTTTCAAGTCCTTCCTAGAGGAGATCACACATATACATCAGAAATCATCACCAGAGATCAGGAGTTCTTGCCAAAGTGCTGTTGTAATCTTCAGAGGCTACCGTCTTCAAAGTTCACATCGTCCAAGGGATAAAGCGATCGTCATTCAGATCGGATTCCTATAGTTGTACTTTCCCAGAATTCTTGTAATCTTCTTACAAAGTTTGTTGAAATAAAGATCAACTTTTGTTTTTGCAAACAAAATGGCGACTCTGTTGGGGACGACTTTCTCCTCCGACGAGGAAGTGACAACTCAATATGACGTTGCGTCTATCGAAAAGACGCAGAAGACGCTGGTTGTAAAGGTCAACCAGACGGCCTATAAAGCGATGATCAACTCCAGGAACACCCCTCGCACTGCAACAACTTCTGCCACGAGCAAAGTTCATCCAGTGTGGGTCTCCAAGACTGTTGTGCAGTCCATTTCCTTTGCTGCTCAGCCTGCTGCGCAGTCTACTGCCTCTGTTCCCAAGACTGCTGTCTCTGTTGCGCAGTCTGATGGTACTTCCCATGTGCAGTATGCTGCTCTTTTTTCCAGTACACAACCTACTTCCTATGCTGCTTTGTCAAAGTGCAAGACTCCTATTCCTCTGGCGTAGTTGGCTGCAACTCTTCCTACGCAATCCACCACTCCAGCAACCAGAGTGCAACACAAACACTCTGGCAATAAGACTCCTGCTGTGCAAGTTGCTGAGACTGTGGCCAGAAGACCTTCTGCCAGAGTTACTCATGCGCAAGCTGCCAGTGCGCCAACAACCACTTCAGTCCATGCGCAAACTGCGCCATCGCAGTCTAAGAGAGACAACCCTTTGGCTAATCTTTCCTCTTCTCACAGCAAGGGAAAAAGCTCTGCTCCTCTTCTCAAGTACCCTGTTGCTCCTGCACAATCTACTGGGGTAGTCTTTTGGCTATTCCTCCTCCTCTCCAGAACAAAGGAAAAGGCCCATTGGTCTTTTCTCAAACTTCCTCGTCCCACGACTTGGAAGACAACAAAGGGAAACGCTCTTTAGCTAACCCTTCTTCACAAAACAAATGAAAAGCCCCTTTGGTCTTTTCTCAGTCTTCCTCGATTTTTACCGTAGAAGATCAATCTGAACGTGCTCCGGCACCAATCAGTACAAGAACTCTTTCCAATAAGGGTTCTTCTTCCCTCATTGCCAAAGGGAAGTGTACTGATCAGAGAGGTATTCTGCCTACTCCGGTAGCAAAATTTCAAGATCTTCCAACTCTCAAGATATCACGTTCAAGACAGGGAAAATTGTTGGTGTCTCAAACAGAAACCCCTGGAGGTGAGTTTGCTGATCTAAGAACTTATCTAAATCGACCAACTTTGATGAAACGCAAACAGCCAATGCCGAGGACCAACCAGTATCAGAAGCAAACTTCCAGGATCAAAAATCCGGACACCTATGCCAATAAAATGAGTACTTCCCTGTACACTCAGGGGACAAAACATTTGAAGAACCGGAACCATGTTCCGAATGTTGTCAAAAAATATATCCCTCGAACTTCTTCTCGTCCCGTCACTGTTCCTGATCTCCGAGAACACCTCAAGCAAAAACGGGACAACATCTCAACATCTCCAGTGCAACCACTTGGACACCATTTTAATCACAAAGTGGTCATCAAGTGTTGTTGTCAGACAACAAGACGATCTATCTTCGATCGTTTGAACTTTTCAAACTCTGAACCTATGTCAGAAGATGAAGACGAAGTTTTGTACACTTCCGTCAACATGACTTCCAGAGACACTAGGGGTAGGAAGTGATCCAAGCACGACAAGCCTCGCAAGCCAAGCCAGCGGTATTTGGATATACTCCAAGAATCTTCTGAAGGAGTATTCCAACATACTCGATCCCGAAGCCGAGACACAATCGGTCAAAGGAATCTTCAAAATCCTTCCGGTCATCTTCCTCTTTCTCAATCAGGAGATGATTCTTTCTCCGACTATGATGCATATAGTGAAAGTTTGGAACAGACAGTGTCCTCCACTGTACCTAGAGAAGTGACAACTTATGTTGTCACTGAAGACCCAGATGCTTCCAGTTCGGCTAGCCAAGAACAACGAATAGCTGCGCTAGAAGACAAGTTGAAGACCATGGCCGAAATGGTCGCAAGTATGCATTCTATCATCATGGCCCAGCATGCAGTACCACCGACCGTACCTCCTACAAATCTTAAAATCATAGCATCGTCGGTGCCTGTCAATACAGGGCTGGGGGTAGCATCTCCTCAAGTACCTCCTGTACAAATTCAACCTATACCCAGTCAGTCAGGTGCTGGAGGGAGTGCTTACCACGCTATTCCTTCCCCTAACACTGTGATTCAGCCTGCTCCTTCTACATCAGTGGAAGATGCCAATGAAGCTGTTAGACTCCTGCGCACTCAGTTCGAGGCCTTCAAAGAGAAGGACAACTTGCAGAGGTTGGGGATCAAACAACCCTATCCAGTTGAATGGAAGGAAGTCCCATTTCCTCCAAAGTACAAGATTTCAACAATCTCGCTGTTTAATGGCAGCACTTCTCCCAGTCAGTTTATTAACCACTTTGAGGTTATGACTGTCCAACTTCAACCAAATAACTCTCTTCTTACCAGAGTATTCGTTGGCTGTTTAGCTGGCGTAGCATACGATTGGTACAGAAGCTTGCCCGATGGTTGTATTACCTCCTTCTCAGGTCTGAAACAAATCTTCTTGGAACGATTCTATGAGGGGATCAACGACATGACCATGTCAGCCCTCAATAAAATCAAACAAAGACATAATAAAACTGCTGAGAGTTTCATTGAAAGGTTCCGCCGGAAAGCTTTGAAAATGCCTCCTGGAACTCCGGCCGCTATCACCATAGACACCTGCAAGGCAAATCTTTTGCCTATTATCAGCATGTGGACGGGGTCAACTCAGTTCCAAGATTGGCCATCCTTCATTGTCAATGCTAAAGCAGATGAAGTTAGCGCCGACAAATTCAAGCAGCTGGGGGTACAAATGTCTAACCCCGACCGGGATGAACACCAGACATCGGGTGGTAGTAATCGCAAGAACAACTGCAAGAGAAAAAAACTTTGAATATCAATTTAAAAAACAAAGAATCTCTGGCGGTCAACGTAGCTCCCCCTACGTCCACTTCTACTCCTTCAGCACCTCCACCAAGGGAACCTCGTCCAAAAGTAGAGTACTCTTTTGACGAGAATGATACAGTGAGCATCTTTGATTGCTTGATCAAAAGCAATAAGCTCCAGCTCCCAGATCCCAAAAAGCCTGATGAAGTCGGTAAGACTGATCATCCTAAGTACTGTGTTTATCATAGGTTCATTGGGCATCCCACTCAAGCATGTTATGTGCTCAAAGACAAAATTTAAGAGCTGGTAACGCTGGTGTTGTCACTCTGCAGCAAGACGAGAAGACTGTTACCGCGAACATGGTCTTAGTTCAATTTGGTGACTTCCTGCCGCAGATGGTACAGCATGGTGTCATTCCTATCCCCAAAGCTACTCTTGAGATTGAGAATCTCTCTCCTCTACGAAGTGAAGGTCTCGTCCCCTTGTCTCTTGACAATGGCGAGATTATGTGGATGCATCCGAATTTGGCCTCGGAGTTCGAACTTCCCTCTTCCTCCAAGAAGAAAGATCGTTCCAAAGGCAAGACAAAGATTTACAATATGGTGTCTTTTGACCCCATAGTTGACGAAGAAATCCTACTGGGCACCAGATCAGGGAAAGCCTATCTAAAGGATTACCCCGAAGCTCAAGAGAATCCTGCTTCTTCTTCTGAGCCTGCTCCAGTGCAGCCTGCTTCCACTGAGGATATTCCTATTGTCTCCTCACCGGTTGTAGAACCCATTCCCCTCAAGCCGACGGTCGCTGACAAAGGCAAACAACAAGTCCGCTTCGACAAACCTTTAAGGAAGTCATCTCCTTCCGGATTTGAAAAGCCTTACAACTTTGATATCTTGGCTCAGTTAGCCAATACACAGGCCCGGCTGTCAATCTTCAAGCTCTTGTGCCTCTCCAAAGAGACTCGGAAAACTCTGAGTGAGGCTCTTTTGCATGCAGAAACCTGTCTTGTCCTTCTGAAGAAGCCAAAAGCAGAGCCAGTCTCTTGCCTCCATTGTTATAGTATGTTGGAGTTAATTCCAAACATAACTTTCACACAGGATGACATGCTGATGGAAGACAACAGGCACGACCGTCCTCTTTACTATACAGGATATGTCGACTCGATGAAAGTCGATCGTATTCTGATAGATCCAGGGTCTGCTCTCAGTATCATGCCGAAGACAATGTTAGATGCGCTGAAGATCCCAGTGCATAGTCTTTCCAGTACAATCACCACCATCCTCGAGTTCAATCAGGGAAGGAGTGAGCCTCTGGGCAAGATTCGCCTAAAACTCCAAATAGGCAATCTTTGCACAAAGGTGACCTTCTACATCATTGACAACCATGGTTGTTCTTACAATGCTTTGTTGGAAAGACCATTTCTGTATGAGCATAACATTGTTCCTTCGACTCTCCATCAATGTTTCAAATATGTTGATGACAATGGAGAGGTGCAAAAGGAGGTTGCTGATCTCTATCCTTTCAAAGGTGTCGAAGCATACTGCAACGATGCTCATATGTACAAGGATGAGTTCATGAAGGTAGTATTATCTCTGGACACTGAAGAAGAGCAAGAAGCAGTGCCTAATGATACCCTCATCATACCTGTCAAAGGACGTGTTTCTCGTCCTCAGTCCTCCAAGCCACTGGCTATTTACTTGCCAGTTCAGAAGCAACCAACTGATGATGATCAGGATCAAAGGGAGCTCACCTCTTCTGAGCCACTTGTTATTGACTTACGTCGTAACCAGGAAAAAAGGCAGCTCACCTCTTCTGAGCCACTTGTTATTGATTTATCTCATAACAAGGATAAAAGGAAGCTCACCTCCTCTTAGCCGCTTATTATCGACCTTCGTCGTAACAAGGCCAATCCTCCTCCACGTTCTTCTTCTCCCTCTCTTGTAATCAATCTGACCAAGCCTGCTAAGGCTAAAGGTCCTGCTGTAAATACAGATGTACAAATCAATGAAAAAGCATCTACTTTCCAGTATACTGATGTCATTTATCATGCTAAGTGCTATTTGGATATGTTAGATAGCTTTCAATTATTTACAATGGGAGTTGTGTAATCTCTTCAAACAGAAGTCTTGCTCGAACATCCAAATGATTCATATCGTATTGTTCCCGCTCGTATGAAAGGCGAGAGTCCAATACTTTTTAGTAAAGGACCAGAACAATAATTCAGCTATACGGATGATAGCAAAAATAATGATACGGGGCATCTTCAACTCCGTCGTTACAGTCAACAATCAAAAGACATCATCCGAAAGATGGGTTATGACTTCAAGAGTGGCCTCAACTACGGGAAAGGTAGAAGAACTCCTATCCGTACGGCTGTGCCGATAGGAAAGTCAGAGATGTACTACAGCAGGACCAAAAGAGGTCTCGGATATTCTTCACCTCCGGTATTATCCCCAGCAGCCTCTGAATCCGATAGTGAAGAGCGCTCTAACTCTTCTGATTCCAGATCATGGAATTCTGACACCAACATCGGTCAAGTTCATCGATTGACTGTATCTTCTAACATGGTCTCTGTCGAACTTCCAGAAGGTTATGACGAGGATGTTGAAGAAAATCCTGAAACAGATCCTTGGGCTCAACGAATGGATACCCAATGGGAACTCTGATTCGAACAAAGGGAACCTCCTACCGAAGATCAATTAGTTCAAATTGATGTAGGAGAGAGCAGGTCACCTCGTCCAATATTCATCAGCAAGAACCTTCCAGAGGCAGATAAGCAAGAATTAATTCTTCTTATTCAGGAATACATAGAAGTCTTTGCCTGGAGCTATGAAGACATGCCAGGTCTAGATCCCAAAATTGCTACTCATAAATTGAACATCTTGCCGAATGCAAAACCGGTCAAACAGCAACAACGACACTTCAAGCCAGAAATAATGGATGCAATCGACGATGAAGTCAAGAAGCTCATTGCTTGTGGCTTTATTCGAGAAGAGCAGCATCTTGATTGGGTAGCCAATGTCGTCCAGTTCTAAAGAAAATTGGCAAAGTTCGAGTCTGTATCGACTTTCGGGATCTTAATGAAGCATGTCCAAAAGATGAATTTCCTCTCCCTATCATGGACGTCATGATTGACAACACCTGTGGGTTCGAAAGAATATATTTCATGGATGGATTCTCCGGATACAATCAGATTCGGATGAATCCTGAAGATAAAAAACACACTTCTTTCCGCACTCCTCGCGGAGTCTACTGCTATACTGTAATGCTATTTGGTCTCAAGAACGCTGGTGCAACATACCAACGAGCCATGAGTACCATATTTCGAGATCACCTTCGCAAGACTGTCGAATGCTACGTCGACGATATCGCTGTCAAAAGTCGTCTAAAGGAAGATCACATCCAAGACTCGAGAACTATCTTTAACCTTATGCGCCAACATCAACTCAAAATGAATCCCACCAAGTCATTCTTGGGTGTCTCTAGTGGCAAATTTTCCGGCTTCGTCATTACCGCTAAGGGTATACACGTGGATCCCGAGAAGATCAAAGCCATTCAAGAGATGTATCCTCTACGCAACCTAAAAGAGCTACGAGGATTCCAAGGTCGACTTGCGTACATCAGGAGATTTATTTCAAATCTGTCTGGAGGCTGCAGACCATTTACTCAACTAATGAAGAAGGGTGTATCTTTTGTTTGGACCGAAGAATGTCAACAAGCATTTGATGACATAAAGCGGTATCTAATAAATCCACCAGTCTTGGTGCCACCAATCTCTGGCATACCGTTCTTAATGTATGTCCGTGCTATGGACCATTCATTGGGTGCTTTATTTACCCAAAAGAACAAAGAAGGCCATGAACAAGCTATCTATTATCTCAGTCGTACTATGATTGGTGCCGAACACCGTTATAGTCCGGTTGAAAAAGAGTGCCTAGCTCTTATGTTTGCTGTTCTGAAGACTCGGCATTACATCATTGGCCAAACTATTCATGTCTTATCCCGAGTTAATCCTCTTCGGGTATTGATGAAGAAGCCTAGTAGACTTAATTCTCGGCTGGCTATATGGGCCATTCTGCTAGCCCAATATGACATGGTATATGTTTCTCAAAAGTCTGTCAAAGGTCAAGCACTGGCGGATTTCTTAGCAGCTCATCATGTTCCAGAAACGTCCAAACTCTATGATGAAATTCCAGATGAGACTTTGGAATCTAATACAATCTCCAAAGAATTTCCTACTTGGCGTCTATTCTTTGACGGTGCATCCAGGATTGGACCCAATGGTGCCATTATCGCAGGAGTTGGAGTTGTCCTTGTTTCTCCAGACGGGTCAACTATTCAAAGAGCATACTCTTTAGATGAGCCTTGCTCCAACAACGAGGCAGAGTACAATGCTCTACTCATTGGTCTTCAGCTAGCCAAACAACTTGACGTCGAGTATCTTGAAGTCTATGGTGACTCCAAGCTGGTTGTTAACAAGGTTAGAGGGACTTATGAAGTTCGCCATCAAGATCTAGTGCCTTACTTTGAAGCGACAATCAACATGGCTACATCATTCAAAGCCTTCTTTATTGAATATGTACGCCGAGCTTACAATACTGAGGCAGATGCTTTGGCCAATCTTGCAGCAATTTTAGCCATTCCTATCAAGAGACAGCATGTGGTGGTTGTCTTTAATCGGGAATTATTCTGTGTCGAAAACAATCATAATATTGAGTTCAGTAATCTTACTGAAGTCAATGTTATCAGTTGTCACGCCCCATAACCAGAATACTGGAGAGCGGGGGCAGACATAGCCAGCTACGTATATTGAAGTGCAACCCACCTCGTTATACGGTCACGGCTGTCTAGGATACATGAGGGTTTATCTACAAGCCAGCAGTCTCTTAAGGTCATGAACAGCCTATTGTCTCAATCTCAAGCAAGTAAGTAAAAGTTACAAGATGTATGATCATTAAATATACAATAGTAAGGCGTCCCCAACATTACATATTCAGCTGATCATGAAGCTAGTCGTTACAAAATGTTAGGACTAGCAAGAGTTTAGTCATACATGATCAACCCTAGGATTTGTTAATCATGTTACAGCCCGTAGGCAGACAGTAAATAAGTGCAATCGAGCTAAACAGGTGCTCGTCGGCTAAACGCCTAAAAAGAATATGTTTACAATAAAGTGGGAGATCAAAAATAAACCCACTCGTTGCCAGGGATCCGTCTAGTGGCCACCATCTGGCTGGAAGGTCGGTAGATCCTCCGGAGCTGCTCCGAAATCTGGCCACACAAAACCAGCTGGGTCAGATCCCAGAAAGAGTAAGTGCCACAAAGGAGGCTTCACTTAGGAACTAAAACCAGCACTCAGCACAAGAGTATAAATAAAGTAAAAACTGGAAATAAAGAAAATACATCAGGATGATATACGACGAGATAACCATGGAACTATTCAGATAACCAGGTTACAACCCGTAAACCAAACAAGGACCGGGGTTGTAACCCTTCATCTGAACAGAACTTGGAATTCTCACCATTTACCGGTAAAATAAATACAAGCATTCTGGTCATACAGTAATCTGGTCAGGGCAAGACTAGACTGGTTAGACTCCATCCAATCATTTCACGGCCAAGCAAGAATTACGGCTTGATACATTAACTAACTAGGGTTATCACAGGCCTAATTACTAACAAGATGCAGTGAGATTATTCCACAGCCACAAGCCCTGCAGTCCATCCAGGTTACCCGGGTTAAAAGATTTAGAGTTGAATTCAGGTGGGTACATCGTCCAGGAAATGAATGTACCTTTAGGTAGCTTGAAGGGTGCAACACATGACAGTGTGCTGGAAATGTGCCCTACTCGACGGCAGGCTACAGATCCTAAGGCGTGCCCAGGTAACGGGATTGCCTGTAGCTAGAAAATCTCATCATGACTAATGTATTAATCTAGTTATTAGCCTTAGTCCATTTTAGTAGGTACTCCTGACCGTGGTACTCAGGAGTCCCTGTCCTAGACATGATGCAAGACAGGACTGGGTTATTTGTACAAGCACAATCGCCCACGGTGTCCAGATTAATTATACAGGTCATGTCATGTCAGGTAGCCGTCGCAACAGCTGTTCAAGATATATCATGTCAGGTTATCATGTCAAGTATACTTTGTCAGGAGTGCGCCACGGCGGACCACTATCATGTCAGGTTAGTCATGTTAGGAGTGCACCGCTACGGGTCACTGTCATATCAGGCTCAATTATCATGTCCAAACATATCAAGTAAATTCGTGATTATCAAGTTCATAACAAAAGGCGTAAGGATATAAAATGGACGTAAAATATCTAATAAAATATCAATATACAGGGCGATAGAAGAGCCATGCGGCTAAGGCATATGCGGCCAGGAATGATCTCATGCGGCTAGAAGAGAACATCCCATGCGGCTGAATCAATACGGTTCCATACGGCCAAGGGTTTGGGTTCAATATGGAGCAGGCGTGCGGCTTCATGCGGCTAGAAGAAAGCCCAAGGCGCATGCGGCTCAGGGTTGCTGGAAGTCCATGCGGCCAGGAAATGACTGGGCCTCATGCAGCTGAGGGGAGGGAAATCCATGCGGCTCGATATAGCGGGCACACATGCGGCGACATAAGCAAGGGCGCATGCGGCTCACAGGGGAGGGTTCTCATGCGGCTAGAGGCGACTTAGGTTCATACGGCTCGCGGAGCAAGATCCATGCGGCTAGGTCAATGCGATTGCTTTTGCGGCTGGGGGGTGACAGTTGCATATGCGGTTTAAATAGTTGCTCCCAGTAATGCGGCTAAGTCCATATAGACTCATGCGGCTGATGAGAAATTGGCCCATACGGCCAGGAGTGGGACTCAGCCTCATGCAGCTGGGATTAAGTTTCATGCGGCTTAAAAGTACAAGGGTTTCATGCGGCTGGGGGCGACTTACCGCATGAATACTCATGCGGTCAAGTACAGCCATGCGCCAGGGAACTGTTCTTCTTCTCCAAATTTCCGAGGAGAAGAACACTATGAGCCCATACCTTCCAAGCTTCATAAAACCTACATCCGGAGCCCAAATCTGAACTTCCATAGGTCAAAATAGGGTAGAACAAAATTCTCTACAACATGGAACCATCAAAACTCGGAAATAACAAGATTAAGTAGAACCAAAAACCCAAGAAATTCAAAAATAATGTAAATATAGATCTACAAGAATCTAGCCATAGAAAGTGAAAATGCCAAGTTCTAAAGTAAGTTAGAAAGCTATAAGGAAGAGAATAAAGCAATAAAATTGGAGTTCCTCCATGAAGCAAGTTGCACTTGCCTAGACCTCTCTCTCCTCTCTCTGGTAGGTAAGAAGTAAATGAGGAAGAAGAAGATGAGATTAATGAAGAGAGAGAAAGAGAATGGGTTAATAAATATGAGTGGGGGTGGTAGGTAGGGGGTTCACCTTGGTTCATAATGAACCAAAATAATCCTAACCGAACCAAGCCACCCGGGCCAAGAATAAACCAAGCCCAGGAAGGAAATTAAGCAAGAAAATCATGCAATACTGGAATAAATACGTACACGTATTCCAAGAATACGAAATACGAACACAGGCATTACAACTCTATCCACCTTAAAAGAATTCCGTCCTCGGAATTTAATCAAGAGGCTAGAGGAGCAATAACAAGCTACATTAATAACAAGCAAGCTATACTAAGCAATCAATCAATCATGCAAGCAAGGAATCGAAGGCATGAGGCATAAGAAGGATATTATACCTCACGAGTCAAACAAGTCGGGATATCGCGATCGGATATCATCCTCGCGCTCCCACGTTGACTCACCCAAAGAGTGATGACCCGAAGCAACTCAGACTAACTTGATAGTCTTATTCTTGAGGATCTTCTCTCTCCGGTCCAATATAGACACGGGCCTCTCCTCATACGAAAGGTTGGTACCAACAACCAATTCTAAATGATCCAGGATGTGGCTCGGGTCCGGGATATACCGTCGTAATTGGGATACATGGAACACGTCATGTACCTCACTTAGCGACGGCAGAAGAGCGAGACGATAGGATACATCTCCTACTCGCTCCAGAATGTCAAATGGTCCTATATACCTAGGACTAAGCTTGCCCCGTACGCCGAAACGAATGACGCCACGGTTAGACGAAATCCTCAGGAATACATGATCGCCGACCGAAAACTCTAGAGGGCGCCGATGAGAATCGGCCCAATGACGCTGGCGATCTTGGGCAACTCGAAGATGATCTCTGACTCGCCTGACCACTTCAACTATCTGGGCAATCATTTCTGGACCGAGCATCTGTCTCTCTCCAACATCATCCCAGGCTAGCGGGGATATGCACTTCCTGCCATATAGTGCCTCGAACGGTGCCATCTGGATACTGGCCTGGAAGCTATTGTTGTATGAGAACTCCACCAGGTATAAGTTATCTTCCCATGAACCACCGAAGTCAAGTGTGCAAGACCGCAACATGTCTTCAAGAGTCTGGATCGTACGCTCCGACTGGCTATCTGTCTGCGGATGGTACGCTGAACTGAACTGGAGATGAGTCCCCAAACTCTCTTGTAAGATACGGCAAAAGTGCAACGTAAACCTTAATTCTCGGTCCGAGGTGATACTGACTGGAATACCGTACAACCTGACAATCTGCCTGAGGTACATCTCTGCTAACTGAGCTGCCGACTGACCGACTCTGAATGGAAGAAAGTGGGCCACCTTCGTGAGCCGATCAACTATAACCCAGATAGCATCTCTACCAGCTGGGGATCTAGGTAATCCAGTCACGAAATCCATGGTCACATGCTCCCACTTCCATTCTGGAATCGACAAGTGCTGAAGAAGTCGAGCCAGTCTCTGATGTTCAGCTTTAACTTGTTGGCAAACCAAACATCGAGAGACAAATCGAGCTATCTCCCGCTTCATGCCATTCCACCAGAAGTGCTGACGGATATCTCGGTACATCTTCGTACTGCCAGGATGGATGGAATACTGAGAACTGTGCACCTCTAACATGATCTCCTGTCTGATAACTCCACTTGGGTACACAAAGACGATTACCATGTCGAAGTGTACCATCCTTATGAATGCATAACTCTGGTCTTCGTCCAGCCTCACACTCTGCTCTGAGTCGCTGAAGCTTGGAATCTGTGGACTGTGCCATTCGGATCCTCTCGACTATAGTAGATTGAACTTGCATACTGGCCATCAATGCCACACTGGAAGGGAGAACAACTTCAATACCCATCTTCTGAAGATCTGCTAACAGCTCTGGTTGTGCTGTTAGGAAATAAACTCCGGCTCTCTTGCTCAATGCATCTGCTACGACGTTGGCCTTCCCAGGATGATACTGCAGGTTGACATCATAATCCACAAGAAGCTCCAGCCACCTCCTCTTGCGCATGTTAAGATCCTTCTGAGTGAAAACATACTTCAGGCTCTTGTGGTCGGTGAAAATCTCCACCCTATCTCCATAAAAATAGTGCCTCCACAACTTGAGTACAAACACTACTGCTGCCAGCTCCAAGTCATGGGTTGGGTAATTCCTCTCATGATCACGAAGTTGTCGTGATGCATAAGCTATTACCTTTCCATGCTGTATCAGAACACATCCTAATCCTCTGCCTGAAGCATCACAATACACTGAGAATCCTTCGGTTCCATCGAGAAGCGTGAGAATGGGAGCTGTTATCAGGCCTCGCTTCAACTGCTCAAAAGAACTCTGACACTCTGCCGTCCAAGCAAACTGCGTATCCTTATTGGTTAACTAGGTCAATGGCGCTGATATCCGAGCAAAATCCGAAACAAACCGTCGGTAATAGCCGGCTAATCCAAGAAAACTACGAACTTCTGCAACTGTGCTGGGCACGGGCCATGACTCAATAGCCACAATCTTCTGGGGGTCCACTTCTACTCCTCCTCTGGTGATGATATGACCCAAGTACGAAATGCGATCGAGCCAGAACTCGTATTTACTGAACTTGGCATATAACTGGTGCTCCCTGAGAATCTGAAGAACCACACGAAGATGCTGCTCATGCTCCGCCTCACTCTTGCTGTAGACCAGGATGTCATCCAAGAACACAATCACAAACTGATCTAAGTAAGGCATGAAGATGCGATTCATGAGGTCCATGAATACTGCCGGCGCATTGGTCGCTCCAAAAGGCATAACAAAGAACTCCCAATGCCCATATCTCGATCTAAAAGCTGTCTTCGGGATATCCTGCTCTCTGACTCTGATCTGATGATATCCTGAGCGCAAGTCGATCTTCGAAAATACCGATGCTCCTTTGAGTTGATCAAACAAGTCATTTATCCTCGGGAGAGGGTATCTGTTCTTGATTGTCTCTGAATTCAAGGTACGATAATCAACACATAACCTGGATGTACCATCCTTCTTTTTCACAAGAAGCATCGGGGCTCCCCAAGGCGATCCACTAGCACGAATGAATCCCTTGGTCCTGAGTTCCTCAATCATCTTGTACAATATCTCCAACTCTGACGACGCCATCCTGTAGACTCTCTCTGATACTGGGGCTATCCCGGGAATCAAGTCTATAGTGAACTCGATCTCCCGCTCTGGCGGCATTCCTGGAAGCTCTTCTGGGAAAACATCTGGGAACTCATCCACTATCCTGGGCAACTGAACTGCTGCAACTGCTATCCGCAATACTGGGGGAGAAGGCTCAACTTCACCTCGGGAAAAGAAAAACTTCGGCTCGCCTGGAATGCTAAAAACAACTCTGCCAATGTGGCAGTCTATTCTAGCATACTGGTTCCTCAACCAATCCATCCCTAAGATCACATTATAGTCGGCCATCGGGAACTCTATCAATCTAGCGGGGAATTCTCTACCGCTAACTACGATCCGACACGAGGAAAATACTCTATCTACTCCTACAAGTCCGTTACCAGTAAGTATATTAAGTCTTACTGATAATGACTCGGGCTCCAATCCTACCCGTGTCGTGAATCGTGCAGACATAAAAGAATGCGATGCACCAGAATCAAATAAAGCTGAAGCTGGAAATGAGTTAACGAGAATAGTACCTGCAACTACCTCTTCTGGTGCTAATCCTTCCTCTGCGGTCATCACCATAGCCTGACCGTGCCCTCGGGGTGCTAGTCCCCTCTGCTGAAATCCTCGCTGCCTATTCTGACTCTAGGCTTGGGCTTGTGCATACTGCTGGGGGTTCTGCTGCTGGAATACTTGGGTTTGAGGCGGCAAGGGCCTCGGCAATGGGTACTGCTGCTGCTGCTGGACCGGTGCTGGTCCTCTCACCGAAGAGCTATAAAGGTTGGACGACGATGAACCACCCCTATTCGGGCAGGATCCAACCCTATGGTCTGGTGCTCCACAAGCCAGGCACAATCCCTGCGTCCTGCGACATTCTGCCACCACATGGCCTGGCTTCCCACAATGAGAACATCCCACGACGGAAGACTGCTTCTACTTCTGCTGCTGCTGCTGCTGCTGAGGGTACATCGGGATGGAATGCTGAACCGACGTTACTGAGGCCGCTCGCCTCGGAGCTCCAATAGTCAAAGCCCTGGCTGACGGGGCTGGTGTTGTAGACTGATTCATCTGGCCGTGAGATCTCTTCCGACCCCCGGCCCTATCCACGATCCTCTGGGAGGTATACTCATGCCTCTGGGCTGCTCTCAAGACTGCATCAAAAGTCTGATGCTCAAACTGCTCGACTGCTAACAAGATCTCCAGGTGAAGTCCCTGCTGGAACCGCTGGGCTCTATCATACTCGGTTGCCACCAAAGTGGGAGCAAATCGACTGAGCCTGGAAAACTCGGCCGCATATCCATCGACCGTCCTGCCTCCTTGCTTCAGATTGGTAAACCTCGTCTGCAGATCATACCGAGCCACGGCATCGAAATACTTGGTCTGGAATCTCTCTCTGAATACTGCCCAAGTAATGGGTACTGCTAATCCAACGGCCTGCGCTGTCCCACCAGCTGCGGGCAAGATCTAACAACTGCAGGCACACAACGGCCACCTTCTCGTTCTCTGGAGTCCTGGCTGCCTCGAGAATCACTTCTGTGTCCTGAAGCCAAGCATCTGCTGCGATAGCATCTTCGCTACCATCAAAGAAGGGTGGGTTCAAGCGCTTGAAGCTGTTGGCCGTGCTGTTACCCAGATGACCGCCTCTGGTCAAAGCATCCGCCACTGCCTGTTGCAAGGCATCTCCACGACGATCTTGAGAAGCTATCAAGGTCCTGACGAGTCCTACTAAAGTGCCATCATCAGGTTCTACAGGTTGAACTGGCTGAACAGGGGGCTCTTCTCCAATAGGCTCGACTCTGGAGGCTACTCTGGAGTGCTCGGCTTGTTCTCCAGGTTGCTGCTGGTCCGCGGGAGGTGCTCCGCCTTGCTGGTCGGTAGGACCACGAACAATGCCGCTGAAAAGACGACATAGGGAACAATAAGGAAGGACCAGGACAGATCAACGATACAAGCATATGATCAGGACAACAATACATGGATTCGGAAGATACGAGCAGAGATCAAGGACGAATACTGATTGAGACATCTATTCGGTAAACCCTCACATATCTTGATTTACAAGACCTGCATGGGCCACCACTTAAACCATGTCACGCCCCAGAACCAGAATACTGGAGACCGGGGGCAGACATAGCCAGCTACGTATATTGAAGTGTAACCCACCTCGTTATACGGTCATGGCTGTCTAGGATACATGAGGGTTTATCTACAAGCCAGCAGTCTCTTAAGGTCATGAACAGCCTATTGTCTCAATCTCAAGCAAGTAAGTAAAAGTTACAAGATGTATGATCATTAAATATACAATAGTAAGGCGTCACCAACATTACATATTCAGCTGATCATGAAGCTAGTCGTTACAAAATGTTAGGACTAGCAAGAGTTTAGTCATACATAATCAACCCTAGGATTTGTTAATCATGTTACAGCCCGTAGGCAGACAGTAAATAAGTGCAATCGAGCTAAACAGGTGCTCGTCGGCTAAACGCCTCAAAAGAATATGTTTATAATAAAGTGGGAAGATCAAAAATAAACCCACTCGTTGCCAGGGTTCCGTCTAGTGGCCACCATCTGACTGGAAGGTCGGTAGATCCTCCGGAGCTGCTTCGAAATCTGGCCACACAAAACCAGCTGGATCAGATCCCAGAAAGAGCAAGTGCCACAAAGGAGGCTTCACTTAGGAACTAAAACCAGCACTCAGCACAAGAGTATAAATAAAGTAAAAACTGGAAATAAAGAAAATACATCAGGATGATATACGACGAGATAACCATGGAACTATTCAGATAACCAGGTTATAACCCGTAAACCAAACAAGGACCGGGGTTGTAACCCTTCGTCTGAACAGAACTTGGAATTCTCACCATTTACCGGTAAAATAAATACAAGTATTCTGGTCATACAGTAATCTGGTCAGGGACAAGATAGACTGGTTAGACTCCATCCAATTATTTTACGGCCAAGCAAGAATTACGGCTTGATACTTTAACTAACTAGGGTTATCACAGGCCTAATTACTAATAAGATGCAGTGAGATTATTCCACAGCCACAAGCCCTGCAGTCCATCCAGGTTACCCGGGTTAAAAGATTTAGAGTTGAATTCAGGTGGGTACATCGTCCAGGAAACGAATGTACCCTTAGGTAGCTTGAAGGGTGCAACACATGACAGTGTGCTGGAAATGTGCTCCTACTCGACGGCAGGCTACAGATCCCAAGGCGTGCCCAGGTAACGGGATTGCCTGTAGCTGGGAAATCTCATCATGACTAATGTATTAATCTAGTTATTAGCCTTAGTCCATTTTAGTAGGTACTCCTGACCGTGGTACTCAGGAGTCCCTATCCTAGACATGATGCAAGACAGGACTGGGTTATTTGTACAAGCACAATCGCCCACGGTGTCCAGATTAATTATACATGTCATGTCATGTCAGGTAGCCGTAGCAACAGCTGTTCAAGATATATTATGTCAGGTTATCATGTCAAGTGTACTTTGTCAGGAGTGCGCCACGGCGGGCCACTATCATGTCAGGTTAGTCATGTCAGGAGTGCACCGCTACGGGTCACTGTCATATCAGGCTCAATTATCATGTCCAAACATATCAAGTAAATTCGTGATTATCAAGTTCATAATAAAAGACGTAAGGATATAAAATGGACGTAAAATATCTAATAAAATATCAATATACAGGGCGATAGAAGAGCCATGCGGCTAAGGCATATACGGCCAGGAATGATCTCATACGGCTAGAAGAGAACAGCCCATACGGCTGAATTAATACGGTTCCATGCGGCCAAGGGTTTGGGTTCAATATGGAGCAGGCGCGCGGCTTCATGCGGCTAGAAGAAAGCCCAAGGCGCATGCGGCTCAGGGTTGCTGGAAGTTCCATGCGGCCAGGAAATGACTGGGCCTCATGCGGCTGAGGGGAGGGAAATCCATGCGGCTCGATATAGCGGGCACACATGCGACGACATAAGCAAGGGCGCATACGGCTCACAGGGGAGGGTTCTCATACGGCTAGAGGCGACATAGGTTCATGCGGCTCGCGGAGCAAGATCCATGCGGCTAGGTCTAATACGATTGCTTATGCGGCTGGGGGGTGACAGTTGCATATGCTGTTTAAATAGTTGCTCCCAGTAATGCGGCTAAGTCCATATAGACTCATGCGGCTGATGAGAAATGAGCCCATGCGGCCAGGAGTGGGACTCAGCCTCATGCGGCTGGGATTAAGTTTCATGCGGCTTAGAAGTATAAGGGTTTCATGCGGCTGGGGGCGACTTGCCGCATGAATACTCATGCGGTCAAGTACAGCCATGTGCCAGGGAACTGTTCTTCTTCTCCAAATTTCCGAAGAGAAGAACACTATGAGCCCATGCCTTCCAAGCTTCATAAAACCTACATCCGGAGCCCAAATCCGAACTTCCATAGGTCAAAATGGGATAGAACAAAATTCTCTACAACATGGAACCATCAAAACTCGGAAATAACAAGATTAAGTAGATCAAAACCAAGAAATCCAAAAATAATATAAATATAGATCTACAAGAATCTAGCCATGGAAAGTGAAAATGCCAAGTTCTAAAGTAAGTTAGAAAGTTATAAGGAAGAGAATGAAGCAATAAAATTGGAGTTCCTCCATGAAGCAAGTTGTACTTGCCTAGACCTCTCTCTCCTCTCTCTGGTAGGTAAGAAGTAAATGAGGAAGAAGAAGATGAGATTAATGAAGAGAGAGAAAGAGAATGGGTTAATAAATATGAGTGGGGGTGGTAGGTAGGGGGTTCACCTTGGTTCACAATGAACCAAAATAATCCCAACCGAACCAAGCCACCCGGGCCAAGAATAAACCAAGCCCAGGGAGGAAATTAAGTAAAAAAATCATGCAATACTGGAATAAATACGTACACGTATTCCAAGAATACGAAATACGAACACAGGCATTACATCAGTGAAGATTGGAGAACTCCTTTCATTGACTTCGTAGTTCATGACATACTCCCTGAAGATCCCAAGGAGGCTACGAGTATTCGTTGGCGGTCTCTGCGATTCTACTATAATCAAATCACCAAAACGCTCTACCGGCGGACTTATGATGGC
Source organism: Iris pallida (assembly GCA_029216955.1). Classification (NCBI taxonomy): domain Eukaryota; kingdom Viridiplantae; phylum Streptophyta; class Magnoliopsida; order Asparagales; family Iridaceae; genus Iris; species Iris pallida. The sequence goes on from JANAVB010031262.1 coordinate 37,573, forward strand.
CTACTCTTGCGCTGTCTTGCTGGTGATGAAGCAAAGCAAGTATTGTGTGAAGCTCACGACGATATCTGCGGAGCACATCAACCCGGTCCTAAACTACAGGATCGTATCCGACGCATGGGTTACTATTGGCCCTCTATGGTATCTGATGCCATCGAATATGCAAGGAAATGTCGAGCTTGTCAAATCCACGCAGATTTCATTCATCAACCGTCGGAATTTCTTCATCCGACTGCTGCTTCCTAGCCTTTTGAAGCCTGGGTCATGGACATTATAGGTCCCATCAATCCTTCTTCTTCTAGAGGACATCGGTTCATACTGGCAATAACCGACTACTTCCCCAAATGGGCCGAAGCTATACCATTGGCTGAAGTCAAGACCAACAGCGTCATCAACTTCGTCAAACACCATGTCATCTATCGATTTGGTGTACCTCGAAGAATCATTCACGATAACGGACCTCAATTCATCAGCCAAAAGTTCACAAGGTTCTTTGACGATCATCGGATTGACAATGTTGCTTCGACAGCCTACAATCCTGCTGCTAATGGCTTAGCTGAAGCTTTCAACAAGACTATCATCAAGATCCTTAAGAAGTTTGTATCCACTAACAAACGAAACTGGAGTAAAAAGCTTGGAGAATGTCTTTGGGCCTACCATACTACGGTCCGCAATCCTACAGGCTGTACACCCTTCTCTTTTGTGTACGGCTGTGAAGCAGTTCTACTTCTGGAACTCCAAATTCTGTCTTTGAGGATTGCCATCGCCAACGAACTCACGACAGAGAACAACAATCTTCTTCTACTTCAAGAATTAGAAGCGCTCGTTGAGAAGCGGTTAATGGCTCAACAGCATATTGAGTTATACCAAGCCCGCATCTCAAAGACTTTAACTGCAAAGTTAAGGTCAAAGCATTTCAGGAAGGAGAGCTCGTTCTAACCGTCAGACGTCCTATGACTATGACTCACTCGAGCAAGGGCAAATTCGATGCAAAGTGGAAAGGGCCATATATCGTGAGCAAAGTCTTCTCAAATGGAGCCTATTAACTCACAGAGCTAGACGGTCGAGTTGCAATGATGTCTATCAATGGCAAGTTCCTAAAAAAGTATTATGTATAAATGTAACAGACATTGCTTGTAATCATCAGACAAGTTCAAAAAAATTCAATTTTATTTCATCATGAATGATAGTATATAATATAAAGAAAGGTCACTATCATCCTTCTCAAAAATGGGACGCGGGCCACTACCGTCCTTATCAAAAACATGATCAGCAAAAGAGTCGAGAACATTCTTGCTGGAACCCACCAGGAACTTGTAAGCAGCCATCCTCATGGCTTCTTCTTCTTCAGTCTTCCCTGGTTCAAGAAGGAAGTCCAAGATGTCCTTTGGCAGTTTGGGGGCAGACGAACCTTCGCCCGCTGCTATCTACTTTGGTTGAGCCGGTTCGACTGGATGTTCCTCAGTATCCGCTTCCACCTTCGAGGCGATCTCTGCCTTCTTGATGCATCTCCAGACGACATCTTTATGTTGAAAAGTGAAAGTGACCATCCCTTCTGATTTTCTATTCTATTTATAGACAGAGATTCATACAACAACAAAACTTCATTTAATCCATCCGATGGTTCGCCCGTTCATCTGACGGTTCGTCCGTTCATCATATCCCTTTGACGGTTCGTCCGTTCATTATATTCATTCACCCGACGGTTCACCCGTTCACACATCCATCTGACGGTTCGCCCGTTCATCATCTGACGGTTCGTCCGTTCATTACATTTATCTGACGGTTCGCTCGTTCATTCCAATTATCTAATGGTTCACCCGTTCATTCCAATTATCTAACGGTTCACCCGTTCATTTAATTCATTTGACGGTCCATCCGTTCATTCTGACGATTCATTTCGTTCATTCATTTCGACGAATCATCCATTTCGTTTATATCAGCAACTTATCATCTTTGATTAAGTTGTCTATTGAAATAATGATATTTGATAAATTATGTTTGCCATGTCCACATTACCTCTGAGCAGATATAATTGAATATAATTATTTTCCAAAATCAAGAAATATATCATGTCCTGCACCTCTGAATATATTTTCTATCGCTATTATTTATATCTGAATAAGATATGCAACAAATAATAGAGCCACCAAGAAAATGTCTTTTTATTCATTGATCAAAAAATTGAAAGACATTACAACATTACATATCACAAAAAGATTGAAGATACAAAAGTCTTTCTTATTCTGCCGACGGAGTCATTAAGTTGGTCATCTGCTGCTTTAAAGATTGTAGCCGCTCCGCATGAGATTCCATCACCCGCTTCCTAGCTTCCTCCATCCCAGACTTGTCGTGAAAAGATGGCATGGTTACTATTCTGCGAGAGATTTCTTCTTGATGAGTTGCGACATACTCATCCCTTTCCAGAGTCAGAGCATTCAGCTGTTGAACTGCAGTCTGGTGTTGTGCAGCCTTGTCCTCCAGAGCAAGCTGGACAAGTCTCAGCTCTTCTTTAAGACGGGCAGATTCTGATTGCAGCTCAGCAACCTTCCTCTCCTTCTCGTCAGCAACAGATGCCACTGTTTCCACTCGGGCATTATACTCAGCAGACTTGGTAGTGAAAGCATCCAAGAGAATTTGGAAATTAACTTTCTCAACTGCAGCCTCTTGAGACATCTTTTTAAATTCAGCCTGCACCAAGGGCTCCATCTCTCCCTTATTCAGCTCTTTGTAAATTTTGACCGATGCCTCCAGCTCATCTAGTATTGTCACGCCCCAGAACCAGAAAACTGGAGAGCGGGGGAAGACATAGCCAGCAACGTATATTGAAGTGCAACCCACCTCGCTATACGGTCACGGCTGTCTAGATACATGAGGGTTTACTACAAGCCAACAGTCTTCTATGGTCAAGAACAAGCCTAGTGTTACTATCACAAGCAAGTTGTTAGAAGTCACAAGATGTATGATCATTAAATATACAATGATAAGGCATCCCAAATATTACATATTCAGCTGATCATGAAGCTAGTCGTTACAAAATATTAGGACTAGTAAGAGTTTAGTCATACATGATCAACCCTAGGATCTGTCAATCATGTTACAGCCCGTAGGCAGACAGTAAGTAAAGTGCAACCGAGCTAACAGGTGCTCGTCGGCTAAACGCCTCAAAAGAATATTTTTACAATAAAGTGGGAGATCAAAAATAAACCCACTCATTGCCAGGGTTCCGTCTAGCGGCCACAATCTGGCTGGAAGGTCGGTAGATCCTCTGGAGCTGCTCCGAAATCTGGCCACACAAAACTAGCTGGGTCAGACCCCAGAAAGAGCAAGTACCACAAAGGAGGCTTCACTTAGGAACTAAAACCAGCAATTAGCACAAAATAACAGTAAAGTAATAATTAAGACATGAGTTTAAGAAAAACATAACAGGGTGATGTACGATGAGATAACCATGGGACTATTCAGAAAGCCAGGTTACAACCCATAAACCAAACAAGGATCGGGGTTGTAACCCTTCGTCTGAACAGAACTTGGAATTCTCACCATTTATCGGTAAAATAAATATAAGCATTCTGATCATGAAGTAATCAGGATCATGGCAAGACTAGACTGGTTAGATTCCATCCAATCATTTCACGGCCAAGCAAGAATTACGGCTTGATACTTTAACTAACTAAGGTTGTCACAAGCCTAATTACTAACAAGATGCAGTGAGATTATTCCACAGCCATAAGCCCTGCAGATCATCCAGGTTACCCGGGTTGAAAGATTAGGGTTGAATTCAGGTGGGTACATCGTCCAGGAAACGCATGTACCCTTAGGTAGCTTGAAGGGTGCAACACATGACAGTGTGCTGGAAATGTGTACTACTCGACGGCAGGCTAAAGATCCCAAGGCGTGCCCAGGTAACGGGATTGCCTGTAGCTGGGATATCTTTTTATGACTACTGTATTAATCTAGTTAATTAGTTTTAGTCCATTTCAGTAGGTACTCCTGACCGTGGTACTCAGGAGTCCCCTCCTAGACATGATGCAAGACAAGACTGGATTATTTGTACAAGCACAATCGCCCATGGTGTCCAGATTAATTATACAGGTCATGTCATGTCAGGTAGCCGTCGCAACAGCTTATCAAAAAAATTATGTCAGGTTTAACATGTCCAGTTTACTGGTCAGGAGTGCGTCGCGACGGGCCACTATCAGGTCATGTCAGGTCAGTCATGCTAGGAGTGTACCACTACGGGTCACTGTCATGTCAGGCTAAATTATCATGCCCAAACATATCAAGTAAATTCGTGATTATCAAGTTCATGACAAAAGGCGTAAGGATTATAAAATAGACGTAAAATATCTAATAAAATATCAATACACAGGGCTATAGAAGAGCCATGCGGCTAAGGCATATGCGACCAGGAATGATCTCATGCGGCTGGAAGAGAATAGCCCATGCGGCTGAATAGGGTCAGGCGCATGCGGCTAAAAAGGGAAAGGCTTATGCGGTTAAAGGGGTATCAGTCATATGCGGCTCGGAGATCCACTCAGTCATGCAGCTGAAAAAGGCAGACATATGCGGTTAGGAGGATAGGAAACTCATGCGGCTGGCAGGGGATGGGTCCATGCGGCTGGCAGACCAATCAAGTACATGCGGCCGGGAAGGAGCAATCCATGCAGCTGCGGGGAGCAAAGACTATACGGTCAAGGGAAGCAAACCCATACGGCTGGGAGACTGCGGTCTATGCGGCTCGCGAGTGTTGAGTTCATGCGGCTCAGGGATTGTTGGAAATCCATGCGGCCAGGAAGAACTGGGCCTCAGTCATGCGGTTAAGTAAGAAGGACTTCATGCGGCTAGAAGGAATACTTGCCGCATGAACTTGTCAAGCGGTCAAGTCAAGGCAATAGTGCATGCGGTTGGAACTGACTTGCCGCATGAATGTTCATACGGTCAAGTGCTATCATGCGGCTCGGGACTGTGCTTCTTCTCCAAATTTCTGAGAAGTACACCATAAGCCATGGCTTCCAAGTTGCATAACTCTATCATCCGGAGCCCAAATCCGAACTTCCATAGGTCAAAATGGGGTAGAACGAAATTCTCTACAACATGGAACCATCAAAACTCAGAAATAACAAGATTAAGTAGATCAAAACCCAAGAATTCCGAAAATAATATAAATATAGATCTACCAGAATCTAGCCATGGAATGTGAAAATGCTAAGTACTGAAGTAAGTTAAAATACTGTAAGGAAGAGAACGAAGCAATAAAATTGGAGTTCCTCCATGAAGCAAGTTGCACTTGCCTAGACCTCTCTCTCTCTCTCCCTCTCTCTGGTAGGTGAAGAATTAATGGAGGTAAGAAGGAGAGTAATGAAGAGAGAGAATGGAAGAATGGGTTAATAAATAGTAGTGGGGGTGGTAGGTCGGGGGTTCACCCTTGGTTCATAATGAACCAATAGCAATCCCAAACTGAACCAAGCCAACCCGAACCAAGAATAACCAAGCCAAACCAAACCAAGGAGATATGCAAACACAAGATAAAATACGTATACGTATTCCAAATACGTAATACGAACAACAGGCATTACAACTCTACCCACCTTAAAAGAATTCTGTCCTCGGAATTTAATTAAGAGGCTAGAGAGACAAGAACAAGCTATACTAATCACAGGCAAGCTATACTAGACAGTCAATCAAGCAATCAATCATGCAAGCAAGAAATTGAAGGCATGAGGCATAAGAAGGACATTATACCTCACGAGTCAAACAAGTCGAGATATCGCGATCGGATATCATCCTCACGCTCCCACATTGACTCACCCAAAGAGTGATGACCCCAAGCAACTCGGACTAACTTGATAGTCTTATTCTTGAGGATCTTTTCTCTCCGGTCCAATATAGACACGGGCCGCTCCTCATACGAAAGGTTGGTACCAACAACCAATTCCGAATGATCCAGGACGTGGCTCGAGTCTGGGATATACCGTCATAATTGTGATACATGGAATAAGTTATGTACCTCGCTTAGCGACGACGGAAGAGCGAGACGATAGGATACATCTCCTACTCGCTCCAGAATGTCGAACGGTCCTATATACCTAGGACTAAGCTTTCCCCGGACGCCGAAACGAATGACACCACGGTTAGGCGAAATCCTCAGGAATACATGATCGCCGACCAAAAACTCGAGAGGGTGCCAATGAGAATCGGCCCAATGATGCTGGCGATCTTGGGCAATTCGAAGATGATCTCTGACTCTCCTGACCACTTCAACTGTCTGGGCAATCATTTTTGGACCGAGCATCTGTCTCTCTCCAACATCATCCAAGGCTAACGGGGATCTGCACTTCCTGTCATAAAGTGCCTCGAACGGTGCCATCTGGATACTGGCCTGGAAACTGTTGTTGTACGAGAATTCTACCAGGTGCAGGTGATCTTTCCATGAACCACCGAAGTCGAGTGTACAAGATCTCAACATGTCTTCAAGATTCTAGATCGTGCGCTCCGACTGGCCATCTGTCTGCGGGTGATAGGCTGAACTAAACTGGAGATGAGTCCCCAAACTCTCTTGCAAGCTACGCCAAAAGTGCGACATAAATCTTGAATCTCGGTCGGTGGTGATACTGACTGGAACACCGTGCAACCTGACAATCTGCCTGAGGTACATCTCCGCTAACTGAGCCATCGACTTACCAACTCTGAATGGAAGAAAGTGAGCCACCTTCGTGAGCCGGTCAACTATAACCCAAATAGCATCTCGACCAGCTGGGGATCTAGGTATTCCAGTCACAAAATCCATGGTCACATGCTCCCACTTCCACTCTGGAATGGGCAAGGGCTGAAGAAGTCCAGCCGGTCTCTGATGTCCGGCCTTAACTTGTTGGCAAACCAAACATCGAGAGACAAATCGAGCTATCTTCCGCTTCATGCCATTCTACCAGAAGTACTGACGGATATCGTGGTACATCTTCGTACTGCCCAGATGAATGGAATATTGAGAACTGTGAGCCTCTGCCATGATCTCCCTTCTGATATCTCCACTGGGTACACAAAGATGTTTACCATGTCGAAGTATACCATCCTCATGAATTCATCACTCTGGTCTTCGTCCTGCCTCACACTCTGCTCTGAGCTGCTGAAGCTTGGAATCTGTTGACTGCGCCATCCGGATCCTCTCGACTATAGTGGACTAAACTTGCATGCTGGCCATCAATGCCACACTGGAAGGGAGGACAACTTTAATACCCATCTTTTGAAGATCTGCTAACAGCTCTGGTTGCGCTGTTAAGAAATAAACTCTGGCTCTCCTGCTCAATGCATCTGCAACAACGTTGGCCTTCCCGGGATGATACTGCAAGTTGACGTCATAATCCACAAGAAGCTCCAGCCACCTCCTCTAACGCATGTTAAGATCCTTCTGGGTGAAAACATACTTCAGGCTCTTGTGGTCGATGAAAATCTCTACCCTATCTCCGTATAAGTAGTGCCTCCACAACTTAAGTGCAAACACTACTGCCGCCAGCTCCAAGTCATGGGTTGGATAATTCCTCTTATGATCACGAAGTTGTCGTGAAGTATAAGCTATTACCTTCCCATGCTGCATCAGAACACACCCTAAGCCTCTGTCTGAAGCATCACAACACACTGAAAATCCTCCGGTTCCATCAAAAAGCGTGAGAATAGGAGCTGTTATCAATCCTCGCTTCAACTACTCAAAAGAACTCTGACACTCTGCTGTCCAAGCAAACTGCACATCCTTGCGGGTCAATTGGGTCAATGGCGCTGAAATTTGAGCAAAATCTAAAATGAACCGCCGGTAGTAGCCAGCCAATCCAAGAAAACTGCAAACTTCTGTAACTGTGCTGGGCACCGGCCACGACTCAACAGCCACAATCTTTTAGAGATCGACTTCTACTCCTCCTCTGGTAATGATATGACCCAAGTACGAAATACGATCGAGCCAGAACTCGTATTTACTGAACTTGGCATATAACTGGTGCTCCCTGAGAATCTGAAGAACCACACGGAGATGCTGCTTATGCTCCGCTTCACTCCTGCTATAAACCAGGATGTCATCCAAAAACACAATCATGAACTGATCCAAATAGGGCATGAAGATGCGATTCATGAGGTCCATGAATACCGTCGGCGCATTGGTCGTTCCAAAAGGCATAACAAGGAACTCCCAATGCCCATACCTCGATCTAAAAGCTGTCTTCGGGATGTCCTGCTCTCTGACTCTGATCTGATGATATCCTGAGCGCAAGTCGATCTTCGAAAATACTGACACCCCCTTGAGTTGATCAAATAAGTCATCTATCCTTGGGAGAGGATATTTGTTCTTGATTGTCACTGAGTTCAAGGTACGATAATCAACACATAACCTGGACGTACCATCCTTCTTTTTCACAAGAAGCATCAGAGCTCCCCAAGGCGATCCACTAGCACGAATGAATCCCTTGGTTCTAAGCTCTTCAATCATCTTGTACAAGATCTCCAATTCTGAAGGCGCCATCCTGTAGACTCTCTCTGACACTGGGGTTGTCCCGGGGATCAAGTCTATAGTGAACTCGATCTCCTGCTCTGGAGGCATAACTGGAAGCTCTTCTGGAAAAACATCTGGGAACTCATCGACTATCCGGGGCAACTTAACTGCTGCTACTGCCATCCGCAATGCTGGAGGAGAAGGCTTAACCTCGCCTCGGGAGAAGGAAAATTCTGGCTCGCCTGGAATGCTAAAAACAACCCTGCCAATGTGGCTGTCTATTCTAGCATACTGGTTCCTCAACCAATCCATCCCTAAGACCACATTATAATCGGCCATCGGGAACTCTATCAATCTAGCGGGGAATTCTCTACCGCTAACTACGATCCGACACGAGGAAAACACTCTATCCACTCCCACAAGTCTGTTACCAGTAAGTATATTGAGCCTTACTGATAATGACTCGGGTTCCAATCCTACCCGTGTCGCGAATCGTACAGACATAAAAGAATACGATGCACCAAAATCAAATAATGCTGAAGCTGGAAAGGAGTTGACGAGAATAGTACCTGCGACTACCTCTCCTGGTGCCAATCCTTCCTCCACGGTCATCGCCATAGCCTGACCATACCCTCGGGGTGCTGGTCCCCTATGCTGAAATCCTCGCTGCCTGCTCTGGCTCTGGGCTTGTGCATACTGCTGGGGATTCTGCTGCTGGAATACTTGGGTCTGAGGCGGCAAGGGCCTCGACAATGGGTACTGCTGCTGCTGGACCGGAGCTGGTCCTCTCACCGAAGAGCTAGAAAGGTTGGACGATGATGAACCACCCCTATTCGGGCAGGACCCAACCCTATGGTCTGGTGCTCCACAAGCCAGGCACAATCCTTGCGCCCTGCGATATTCTGCTATCACATGGTCTGGCTTCCCACAATGAGAACATCCCACTACGGAAGACTGCTTCTGCTTCTGCTGCTGAGGGTACGTCGGAGTGGAATGCTGAACCGACGTCACTGAGGCCGCTCGCCTCGGAGCTCCAATAGTCAAAGCCCTGGCTGCCGGGACTGGGGCTGAAGACTGATTCATCTGGCCCTGGGATCTCTTCCGACCTCCGGCCCTATCCACAATCCTCTGGGAGGCATACTCATGCCTCCTAGCTGCTCTCAAGAATGCATCAAAAGTCTGATGCTCAAACTGCTCGACTGCCAACAAGATCTCCAGGTGAAGCCTCTGCTGGAATTGCTGGGCTCTATCATACTCGGTTGCCACCAAAGTGGGAGCAAACCGGCTGAGTCTCAAAAACTCGGCCGCATATCCATCGACCGTCCTGCCCATCTGCTTCAGATTGGTGAACCTCGTCTGTAGATCGTACCGAGCTACAACATCGAAATACTTGGTCTAGAATCTCTCTCTAAATACTGTCCAAGCAATAGGTACTGCTATTCCAACGGCCTGCGCCGCCCACCAGCTGCGAGCAAGATCCAACAATTGCAGGCGCACCACGGCCACCTTCTCGTTCTCAGGGGTCCTGGCTGCTTCGAGAATCACCTCAGTATCCTGAAGCCAAGCATCTGCTGTGATAGCATCTTCACTACCGTCAAAGAAGGGAGGGTTCAAGCGCTTGAAGCTGTTGGTCGCGCTGTTACCCTGATGACCTCCTCTGGTCAAAGCATCCGCTACTGCCTGGTGCAAGGCATCTCCACGCCGATCTTGAGAAGCTATCAAGGTCCTGACGAGACCTACCAAAGTGCCATTATCAGGCTCGGCAGGCGGAACTGGCTGGACTGGTGGCTCTCCGTCAGAAGGCACGACTCTGGAGGCTACTCCGGAATGTTGGGCTTGATCTCCTGGTTGCTGCTTATCCACGGAAAGTGCTCCGCCTCGCTGACCGGCAGGTCCAGGAACGATGCCGCTGAAGAAGACGACATAGGGAACAATAAGGAAGGACCAAGACAGATCAACGATACAAGCATATGATCAGGACAAGAATCTAGGGATTCAGAAGATACGAGCAGAGATCAAAGGCGAATACTGATTGAGACATCTATTCGGTAAACCCTCACATATCTTGATTTATAAGACCTGTATGGGCCACCACTTAAACCATGTCATGCCCCAGAACCAGAATACTGGAGAGCGGGGGCAGACATAGCCAGCTACGTATATTGAAGTGTAACCCACCTCTCTATACGGTCACGACTGTCTAGATACATGAGGGTTTACTACAAGCTAACAGTCTTCTATGGTCAAGAACAAGCCTAGTGTCTCAATCACAAGCAAGTAGTTAGAAGTCACAAGATGTATGATCATTAAATATACAATGATAAGGCGTCCCAAATATTACATATTCAGCTGATCATGAAGCTAGTCGTTACAAAATGTTAGGACTAGCAAGAGTTTAGTCATACATGATCAACCCTAGGATCTATCAATCATGTTACAGCCCGTAGGCAGACAGTAAGTAAAGTACAACCGAGCTAACAGGTGCTCGTCGGCTAAACGCCTCAAAAGAATATTTTTACAATAAAGTGGGAGATCAAAAATAAACCCACTCGTTGCCAGGGTTCCGTCTAGCGGCCACGATCTGGCTGGAAGGTCGGTAGATCCTCTGGAGCTGTTCCGAAATCTGGCCACACAAAACCAGCTGGGTCAGACCCCAGAAAGAGCAAGTGCTACAAAGGATGCTTCACTTAGGAACTAAAACCAGCAATTAGCACAAAATAACAGTAAAGTAATAATTAAGACATGAGTTTAAGAAAAACATAACAGGGTGATGTACGATGAGATAACCATGGGACTATTCAGATAGCCAGGTTACAACCCGTAAACCAAACAAGGAACAGGGTTGTAACCCTTCGTCTGAACAGAACTTGGAATTCTCACCATTTATCGATAAAATAAATACAAGCATTCTGGTCATGCAGAAATCAGGATCAGGGCAAGACTAGACTGGTTAGACTCCATCCAATCATTTCACGGCCAAACAAGAATTACGGCTTGATACTTTAACTAACTAGGGTTGTCACAAGCCTAATTACTAACAAGATGCAGTGAGATTATTTCACAGCCACAAGCCCTGCAGACCATCCAGGTTACCCGGGTTGAAAGAATAGGGTTGAATTCAGGTGGGTACATCGTCCAGGAAACGCATGTACCCTTAGGTAGCTTGAAGGGTGCAACACATGACAGTGTGCTGCAAATGTGCCCTACTCGACGGCAGGCTACAGATCCCAAGGCGTGCCCAGGTAACGGAATTGCCTGTAGCTGGGAGATCTCTTTATGACTACTGTATTAATATAGTTATTTAGCCTTAGTCCATTTCAGTAGGTACTCCTGACCGTGGTACTCAGGAGTCCCCTCCTAGACATGATGCAAGGCAGGACTGGATTATTTGTACAAGCACAATCGCCCACGGTGTCCAGATTAATTATACAGGTTATATCATGTCAGGTAGCCTTCGCAACAGCTTATCAAGAAAATCATGTCAGGTTTAACATGTCCAGTTTACTGGTCAGGAGTGCGTCGCGACGGGCCACTATCAGGTCATGTCAGTCATGCCAGGAGTGCACCACTACGGGTCACTGTCATGTCAGGCTCAATTATCATGCCCAAACATATCAAGTAAATTCGTGATAATCAAGTAAACTATCTAATAAAATATCAATACACAGGGCTATAGGAGAGCCATGCGGCTAAGGCATATGCGACCAGAAATGATCTCATACGGCTGGAAGAGAACAGCCCATACGGCTGAATAGGGTCAGGCGCATACGGCTAAAAAGGGAAAGGCTTATGCGGTTAAAGGGGTATCAGTCATATGCGGCTCGGAGATCCACTCAGTCATGCAGCTGAGAAAGGCAGACATATGCGATCAGGAGGATAGGGAACTCATACGGCTGGCGGGGGATGGGTCCATGCGGCTGGCAGACCAATCAAGTACATGCGGCCAGGAAGGAGCAATCCATGCAGCTGTAGGGAGCAAAGACTCTGCGGTCAAGGGAAGCAAACCCATGCGGCTGGGAGACTGCGGTCTATACGGCTCGCGAGTGTTGAGTTCATGCGGCTCAGGGATTGTTGGAAATCTATGCGGCCAGGAAGAACTGGGCCTGAGTCATACGGTTAAGTAAGAAGGACTTCATGCGGCTAGAAGGAATACTTGTCGCATGAACTTGTCAAGCGGTAAAGTCAAGGCAATAGTGCATGCGGTTGAAACTGACTTGCCGTATGAATGTTCATGCGGTCAAGTGCTACCATGCGGCTCGGGACTGTGCTTCTTCTCCAAATTTCCAAGAAGTACACCATAAGCCATGGCTTCCAAGTTGCACAACTCTATCATCCGGAGCCCAAATCCGAACTTCCATAGGTCAAAATGGGGTAGAACAAAATTCTCTACAACATGAAACCATCAAAACTCAGAAATAACAAGATTAAGTAGATCAAAACCCAAGAATTTCGAAAATAATGTAAATATAGATCTACCAGAATCTAGCCATGGAATGTGAAAATGCCAAGTACTAAAGTAAGTTAAAATGCTGTAAGGAAGAGAACGAAGCAATAAAATTGGAGTTCCTCCATGAAGCAAGTTGCACTTGCCTAGACCTCTCTCTCTCCCTCTCTCTGGTAGGTGAAGAATTAATGGAGGAAAGAAGGAGAGTAATAAAGAGAGAGAATGGAAAAATGGATTAATAAATGGTAGTGGGGGTGGTAGGTCGGGGTTCACCCTTGGTTCATAATGAACCAATAGCAATCCCAAACCGAACCAAGCCAACCCGAACCAAGAATAACCAAGCCAAACCAAACCAAGGAGATATGCAAACACAAGATAAAATACGTATACGTATTCCAAATACGTAATACGAACAACAGGCATTACAACTCTACCCACCTTAAAAGAATTCCGTCCTCAGAATTTAATTAAGAGGCTAGAGAGACAAGAACAAGCTACACTAATCACAGGCAAGCTATACTAGACAGTCAATTAAGCAATCAATGATGCAAGCAAGGAATTGAAGGCATGAGGCATAAGAAGGACATTATACCTCATGAGTCAAACAAGTCGGGATATCGCGATCGGATATCATCCTCACGCTCCCACATTGACTCACCCAAAGAGTGATGACCCCAAGCAACTCGGACTAACTTGATAGTCTTATTCTTGAGGATCTTTTCTCTCCGGTCCAATATAGACACGGGCCGCTCCTCATACGAAAGGTTGGTACCAACAACCAATTCCGAATGATCCAGGACGTGGCTCGGGTCTGGGATATACCATCATAATTGTGATACATAGAATACGTCATATACCTCGCTTAGCGACGGTGGAAGAGCAAGACGATTGGATACATCTCCTACTCGCTCCAGAATGTCGAACGGTCCTATATACCTAGGACTAAGCTTTCCCCGGACGCCGAAACGAATGACGCCACGGTTAGGCGAAATTCTCAGGAATACATGATCGCAGACCGAAAACTCGAGAGTGTGCCAATGAGAATCGGCCCAATGACGCTGGCAATCTTGAGAAATTCGAAGATGATCTCTGACTCTCCTGACCACTTCAACTGTCTGGGCAATTATTTCTGGACCGAGCATCTGTCTCTCTCCAACATTATCCAAGGCTAACGGGGATCTGCACTTCCTGCCATAAAGTGCCTCAAACGGTGCCATCTGGATACTGGCCTGGAAACTGTTGTTGTATGAGAATTCTACCAGGTACAGGTGATCTTCCCATAAACCACCGAAGTCGAGTGTGCAAGATCTCAACATGTCTTCAAGAGTCTATATCGTGCGCTCCGACTGGCCATCTGTCTGCGGGTGATAGACTGAACTAAACTGGAGATGAGTCCCCAAACTCTCTTGCAAGCTACGCCAAAAGTACGACGTAAATCTTGAATCTCGGTCCGAGGTGATACTGACTGGAACACCGTACAACCTGACAATCTGTCTAAGGTACATCTCCGCTAACTGAGCCGTCGACTGACCAACTCTGAATGGAAGAAAGTGAGCCACCTTCGTGAGCCGGTCAACTATAACCCAAATAGCATCTCGACCAGCTGGGGATCTAGGTAATCCAGTCACAAAATCCATGGTCACATGCTCCCACTTCCACTCTGGAATGGGCAAGGGCTGAAGAAGTCCAGCCGGTCTCTGATGTTCGGCCTTAACTTGTTGACAAACTAAACACCGAGAGACAAACTGAGCTATCTCCCGCTTCATGCCATTCTACCAGAAGTGCTGACGGATATCGCGATACATCTTCGTACTGCCCAGATGAATGGAATATTGAGAACTGTGAGCCTCTGCCATGATCTTCCGTCTGATTTCTCTACTGGGTACACAAAGACGATTACCATGTCGAAGTGTACCATCCTCATGAATTCATCACTCTGGTCTTCGTCCTGCCTCACACTCTGCTCTGAGCCGCTGAAGCTTAGAATCTGTTGACTGCGCCATCCGGATCCTCTCGACTATAGTGGACTGAACTTGTATACTGGCCATCAATGCCACACTGGAAGGGAGGACAACTTCAATACCCATCTTCTGAAGATCTGCTAACAGCTCTGGTTGCGCTGTTAGGAAATAAACTCCGGCTCTTCTGCTCAATGCATCGGCAACAACGATGGCCTTCCCGGGATGATACTGCAAGTTGACGTCATAATCCACAAGAAGCTCCAGCCACCTCCTCTGACGCATGTTAAGATCCTTCTTGGTGAAAACATACTTCAGGCTCTTGTGGTCGGTGAAAATCTCTATCCTATCTCCATATAAGTAGTGCCTCTACAACTTAAGTGCAAACACTACTGCCGCCAGCTCCAAGTCATGGGTTGGATAATTCCTCTCATGATCGCGAAGTTGTCGTGAAGCATAAGCTATTACCTTCCCATGCTGCATCAAAACACACCCTAAGCCTCTGCCTGAAGCATCACAATATACTGAGAATCCTCCGGTTCCATCGGAAAGCATGAGAAGAGGAGCTGTTATCAATCCTCGCTTCAACTACTCAAAAGAACTCTGACACTCTGCTGTCCAAGCAAAGTGCACATCCTTGCGGGTCAATTGGGTCAATAACGCTAAAATTCGAGCAAAATCTGAAACAAACCGCCGGTAGTAGCCAGCAAATCCAAGAAAACTACGAACTTCTGCAACTGTGCTGGGCACCGGCCACGACTCAATAGCCACAATCTTCTGGGGATCCACTTCTACTCCTCCTCTGTTAATGATATGACCCAAGTACGAAATGCGATCGAGCCAGAACTCGTATTTACTGAACTTGACATATAACTGGTGCTCCCTGAGAATCTGAAGAACCACACGGAGATACTGCTCATGCTCCGCTTCACTCCTGCTATAAACCAGGATGTCATCCAAAAACACAATCACGAACTGATCCAAATAGGGCATGAAGATACGATTCATGAGGTCCATGAATACCGCCGACGCATTGGTCGCTCCAAAAGGCATAACAAGGAACTCCCAATG
The DNA here is from genome assembly GCA_029216955.1 of Iris pallida. NCBI lineage: Eukaryota > Viridiplantae > Streptophyta > Magnoliopsida > Asparagales > Iridaceae > Iris > Iris pallida. Next base: position 53,519 of record JANAVB010031262.1, read on the forward strand.
ACCATATCTCGATCTAAAAGCTGTCTTCGGGATGTCCTGCTCTCTGACTCTGATCTGATGATATCCTGAGCGCAAGTCGATCTTCGAAAATACTGACGCCCCCTTGAGTTGATCAAATAAGTCATCTATCCTTGGGAGAGGATATTTGTTCTTGATTGTCACTGAGTTCAAGGTACGATAATCAACACATAACCTGGACGTACCATCCTTTTTTTCACAAGAAGCATCGGGGCTCCCCAAGGCGATCCACTGGCACGAATGAATCTCTTGGTTCTAAGCTCTTCAATCATCTTGTACAAGATCTCCAATTCTGAAGGTGCCATCCTGTAGACTCTTTCTGACACTGGGGCTGTCCCGGGGATCAAGTCTATAGTGAACTCGATCTCCTGCTCTGGAGGCATACCTGGAAGCTCTTTTGGAAAAATATCTGGGAACTCATCGACTATCCGGGGCAACTTAACTGCTGCTACTGCCATCCGCAATGCTGGAGGAGAAGGCTTAACCTCGCCTCGGGAGAAGGAAAATTCTGGCTCGCCTAGAATGCTAAAAACAACCCTGCCAATGTGGCTGTCTATTCTAGCATACTGGTTCCTCAACCAATCCATCCCTAAGACCACATCATAGTCGGCCATCGGGAACTCTATCAATCTAGCGGGGAATTCTCTTCCGCTAACTACGATCTGACACGAGGAAAACACTCTATCCACTCCCACAAGTCCGTTACCAGTAAGTATATAGAGCCTTACTGATAATGACTCGGGCTCCAATCCTACCCGTGTCGCAAATCATACAGACATAAAAGAATGCGATGCACCAGAATCAAATAATGCTGAAGCTGGAAAGGAGTTGACGAGAATAGTACCTGTGACTACCTCTCCTGGTGCCAATCCTTCCTCCACGGTCATCGCCATAGCCTGACCATACCCTCGGGGTGCTAGTCCCCTCTGCTGAAATCCTTGCTGCCTGCTCTGGCTCTGGGCTTGTGCATACTGCTGGGGGTTCTGCTGCTGGAATACTTGGGTCTGAGGCGGCAAGGGCCCCGGTAATGGGTACTGCTGCTGCTGGACCGGAGCTGGTCCTCTCACCGAAGAGCTAGAAAGGTTGGACGATGATGAACCACCCCTATTCGGGCAGAACCCAACCCTATGGTCTGGTGCTCCACAAGCCAGGCACAATCCTTGTGCCCTGCGATATTCTGCCACCACATGGTCTAGCTTCCCACAATGAGAACATCCTACCGCGGAAGACTGCTTCTGCTTCTACTGCTGAGGGTACGTCGGAGTGGAATGTTGAACCGACGTCACTGAGGCCGCTCGCCTCGGAGCTCCAATAGTCAAAGCCCTGGCTGCCGGGGCTGGGGCTGAAGACTGATTCATCTGGCCGTGGGATCTCTTCCGACCTCCGGCCCTATCCATAATCCTCTGAGAGGTATACTCATGCCTCCTAGCTGCTCTCAAGACTGCATCAAAAGTCTGATTCTCAAACTGCTTGACTGCCAACAAGATCTCCAGGTGAAGCCCCTGCTGGAATCGCTGGGCTCTATCATACTCGGTTGCCACCAAAGTGGGAGCAAACCGGCTGAGTCTTGAAAACTCGGCCGCATATCCATCGACCGTCCTGCCCATCTGCTTCAGATTGGTGAACCTCGTCTGTAGATCGTACCGAGCTACAGTATCAAAATACTTGGTCTAGAATCTCTCTCTAAATACTGCCCAAGCAATAGGTGCTGCTATTCCAACGGCCTGCGCCGCCCACCAACTGCGAGCAAGATCCAATAATTGCAGGCACACCACGGCCACCTTCTCGTTCTCAGGGGTCCGGGCTGCTTCGAGAATCACCTCAGTATCCTGAAGCCAAGCATCTGCTGCGATAGCATCTTCACTACCGTCAAAGAAGGGAGGGTTCAAGCGCTTGAAGCTGTTGGCCGCGCTGTTACCCTGATGACCTTCTCTGGTAAAAGCATCCGCTACTGCCTGGTGCAAGGCATCTCCACGATGATCTTGAGAAGCTATCAAGGTCCTGACGAGACCTACCAAAGTGCCATCATCAGGTTCGGCAGGCGGAACTGGCTGGACTGGTGGCTCCCCGTCAGAAGGCACGACTCTGGAGGCTACTCCGAAATGTTGGGCTTGATCTCCTGGTTGCTGCTGATCCACGGGAAGTGCTCCACCTCGCTGACCGGTAGGTCCAGGAACGATGCCGCTGAAGAAGACGATATGGGGAACAATAAGGAAGGACCAAGACAGATCAACGATACAAGCATATAATCAGGACAAGAATCCAGGGATTCAGAAGATACGAGCAGAGATCAAAGGCGAATACTGATTGAGACATCTATTCGGTAAACCCTCACATATCTTGATTTACAAGACCTGTATGGGCCACCACTTAAACCATGTCACGCCCCAGAACCAGAATACTGGAGAGCGGGGGCAGACATAGCCAGCTACGTATATTGAAGTACAACCCACCTCTCTATACGGTCATGGCTGTCTAGATACATGAGGGTTTACTACAAGCCAACAGTGTTCTATGGTCAAGAACAAGCCTAGTATCTCAATCACAAGCAAGTAGTTAGAAGTCACAAGATGTATGATCATTAAATATACAATGATAAGGCGTCCCAAATATTACATATTCAGCTGATCATGAAGCTAGTCGTTACAAAATGTTAGGACTAGCAAGAGTTTAGTCATACATGATCAACCCTAGGATCTGTCAATCATGTTACAGCCCGTAGGCAGACAGTAAGTAAAGTGCAACCGAGCTAACAGGTGCTCGTCGGCTAAACGCCTCAAAAGAATATTTTTACAATAAAGTAGGAGATCAAAAATAAACCCACTCGTTGCCAGGGTTCCGTCTAGCGGCCACGATCTGGCAGGAAGGTCGGTAGATCCTCTGGAGCTGCTCCGAAATCTAGCCACACAAAACCAGCTGGGTCAGACCCCAGAAAGAGCAAGTGCCACAACGGATGCTTCACTTAGGAACTAAAACCAGCAATTAGCACAAAATAACAGTAAAGTAATAATTAAGACATGAGTTTAAGAAAAACATAACAGGGTGATGTACGATGAGATAACCATGGGACTATTCAGATAGCCAGGTTACAATCCGTAAACCAAACAAGGAACGGGGTTGTAACCCTTCGTCTGAACAGAACTTGAAATTCTCACCATTTATCGGTAAAATAAATACAAGCATTTTGGTTATGCAGTAATCAGGATCAGGGCAAGACTAGACTGGTTAGACTCCATCCAATCATTTCACGGCCAAGCAAGAATTACGGCTTGATACTTTAACTAACTAGGGTTGTCACAAGCCTAATTACTAACAAGATGCAGTGAGATTATTCCACAGCCACAAGCCTTGCAGACCATCCAGGTTACCCGGGTTGAAAGATTAGGGTTGAATTCAGGTGGGTACATTATCCAGGAAACGCATGTACCCTTAGGTAGCTTGAAGGGTGCAACACATGACAGTGTGCTAGAAATATGCCCTACTCGACGGCAGGCTACAGATCCCAAGGCGTGCCCAGGTAACGGGATTGCCAGTAGCTGGGAGATCTCTTTATGACTACTGTATTAATCTAGTTATTTAGCCTTAGTCCATTTCAGTAGGTACTCCTGACCGTGGTACTCAGGAGTCCCCTCCTAGACATGCATGCAAGACAGGACTGGATTATTTGTACAAGCACAATCGCCCACGGTGTCCAGATTTAATTATACAGGTCATGTCATGTCAGGTAGCCGTCGCAACAGCTTATCAAGAAAATCATGTCAGGTTTAACATGTCCAGTTTACTGGTCAGGAGTGCGCCGCGACGGACCACTATCAGGTCATGTCAGGTCAGTCATGCCAGGAGTGTACCACTACGGGTCACTGTCATGTCAGGCTCAATTATCATGCCCAAATATATCAAGTAAATTCGTGATTATCAAGTTCATGACAAAAGGCGTAAGGATTATAAAATGGACGTAAAATATCTAATAAAATATCAATACACAGGGCTATAGGAGAGCCATGCGGCTAAGGCATATGCGACCAGGAATGATCTCATGCGGCTGGAAGAGAATAGCCCATGCGGCTGAATAGGGTCAGGCGCATGCGGCTAAAAAGGGAAAGGCTTATGCGGTTAAAGGGGTATCAGTCATATGCGGCTCGGAGATCCACTCGGTCATGCGGCTGAGAAAGGCAGACATATGCGGTCAGGAGGATAGGGAACTCATGCGGCTGGCAGGGGATGGGTCCATACGGCTAGCAGACCAATCAAGTACATGCGGCCGGGGAGGAGCAATCTATGCAGCTGCGGGGAGCAATGACTATGCGGTCAAGGGAAGCAAACCCATGCGGCTGGGAGACTGCGGTCTATGCGGCTCGCGAGTGTTGAGTTCATGCGGCTCAGGGATTGTTGGAAATCCATGCGGCCAGGAAGAACTGGGCCTCAGTCATACGGTTAAGTAAGAAGGACTTCATGCGGCTAGAAGGAATACTTGCCGTATGAACTTGTCAAGCGGTCAAGTCAAGACAATAGTGCATGCGGTTGGAACTGACTTGTCGCATGAATGTTCATGCGGTCAAGTGCTACCATGCAGCTCGGGACTATGCTTCTTCTCCAAATTTTCGAGAAGTACACCATAAGACATGGCTTCCAAGTTGCATAACTCTATCATCCGGATCCCAAATCCGAACTTCCATAGGTCAAAATGGGGTAGAACGAAATTCTCTACAACATGGAACCATCAAAACTCGGAAATAACAAGATTAAGTAGATCAAACCCCAAGAATTTCGAAAATAAAGTAAATATAGATCTACCAGAATCTAGCCATGGAATGTAAAAATGCCAAGTACTAAAGTAAGTTAATATGCTGTAAGGAAGAGAACGAAGCAATAAAATTGGAGTTCCTCCATGAAGCAAGTTGCATTTGCCTAGACCTCTCTCTCTCCCTCTCTCTGGTAGGTGAAGAATTAATGGAGGGAAGAAGGAGAGTAATGAAGAGAGAGAATGGAAGAATGGGTTAATAAATGGTAGTGGGGGTGGTAGGTAGGGGGTTCACCCTTGGTTCATAATGAACCAATAGCAATCCCAAACCGAACCAAGCCAACCCGAACCAAGAATAACCAAGCCAAACCAAACCAAGGAGATATGCAAACACAAGATAAAATACGTATACGTATTCCAAATACGTAATACGAACAACAGGCATTACAAGTATGTATTCTAGAAAAACAGCCTGAGCTTCGTCGCCTTGATGACGGATGGCATTGATCAAATAGGAGGTTGGATCTCTGACGGTAGAGAAACCAACCTCTTCTTTTTCTATCACCCTATCTACTAAGGGTTTCAAAGACTTAAAGAAAAGGTTACTGAAAGAGCTGATGATAAAATGGTTGGTAGCCAGAGCACCCGGGGTAGCAGCTACTCCCATAGATGTAGAAGCAGCAGCAGGTGTATGTGAAGACAGACGTTCGGTTTCTTCTCTTTGAGTAGACGACTCTTTAGCCAGAGGAGCCATCGTAGAGCTAGCTGCTCCTTCCAGATGCTCTTCTGCAAAATCAAATGAACCTTATCATTGATTGTTGTTGTCATTAGCAACTAATTGAAAAGGATCAAAAGATCAGAGGCAATCTTCCCATGACTTGCCCCAGCAACAAGCCTTTTATCTGTTGGCACAGATTCCAATCTAGCAGAGGTAGCCTCAGATATTACTGTTTGGCTACTTCCGGCCTCAAAACCACCCGAGAAATGTCGGCTACCACTAGCGATAGCCGTTACTGGCACTATGTCTGTGCACACGGGAGGAACCGGGGAAGATTCAAGTTCTGCATGGATAAAAATATATATATATATATGTCAGCTATTTGAATCTATGAAAAGAAGGTAGATAAAATCATTTAATACCTTTTGGATTAGCAGAAGTAGTTTCAGCAGGTGCTACTTCTACATCCGTATTCCTTTCCGGAGACACGTATGCCTCCACATCCGCTTCAGGATTCAGTATGTCGTCCACGGCTTCGGAAGAAACGTGGATATCAGTGCCCTCTTCAGGATTTAATGTATTATCAACATCTTCTGTTGATGTATCTTCATTGCTTATGCTATCTTCTGGAGCTTCCTCGCTGGCAGTTGCGGTAGCAGCTTGATTAACATCGTCTTGCAGACCGAAGTCGCAATCATTTAGAGCTTCAATCATTAGACGATCTTCTTCTTCACGGAGCCCTCCTGGTGTAGCAGGAATCTGGGTAGTTCTTACTGCAAGAGAAGGAGATCACAAAATTTCATCATCCCTCTGCCTAGTTTCATCTCTCAACTCAGCTTCAGCCCCTAGCTCAGCTTCATCCCTCTGTTCAACCTCATCCCTTGGCTCTGGGGAAGGAGTCTCCTGCCTAGGCTCGGAGGTAGGTGTAAGAGATGACATGGTTATTCCAGCTACAGTACTGGCCACCACCGAGGACAAGATTTGACTCGGAGGGGTGATCACCCTCTTTCTCCTTCTAGAGGCCAGTTTCTTTCTATGAAGAGGTCTTTCGGGACTCTCCACATCTACTACATCGACCTGCCTTAGAAGAGAGGTCGGTGTGGTCACTTCTTCTCGGGTCGACTCGGCCAGTTGTCGATACTGTGACCTGGTGACCTTCTCTGATGGGTCTAAGATGAGTTTCTTCTTTGCAACCGGAGAAGAAGGTTCATTAATCCTTCTCTTTCTCTCACTGGTTGGAGATTTGACCACTTTCAAAGAAACCCGCAATGGTTCATTAACCTCCTCAGGGAAGTTAGCTTCCCTTGAGGCTTCCAAGGGATCATCTACTGGCTTATGTTGCTCGTTATTACCTGGAGCTAGCATAGCAGTTGCTCCTTTCTTCAAACGCGTCACTGTCGCGAAGCTATCTACAAGATTGAAGTTCTCGACGAATGTATTTACAGCTGTGTAAAAAAGTGAATATGTGTATAACATACGGGGGCCATGATCATTCTTGGTCGGCATCGAGAACACTGTCCTTGTGTCTCGAGCGTTGTAATAGGCCCATGCTCTGGCACCATCAATCAGATACCCCTTTCCTTGTAGGCAACTTATAGCATTGCCTACGTGGAACTGGTCGTAACCAAATTGACGAGTGAAGCGGCTTGGCAGATATGGTTCTAAGAAACATTCATCTTCAAATCTATACACCAAGTGCGACGGCCTGATCATCCTCAGCCAATCAAATGCTGCCCGACCCAACGGCTCCCTCCCAAGGTTAACTAGATTTGTTGACATATGTTCATAACCGGTTGGAGGGGCAACGCAGTAAAAGTTTCACCCCTTCCTAAGGTTCAAGGCACGTCTGCAATCTTTCAGTCTAGTGTATATCCACTTGCTCCGGGAGAATCTCCGCAGATAGCTACCGCCGACTGCTCCCATGTCAGGGTTCATCAATGACGGATGGTACAGAAGTAACCATCCGAACAAATAGTTGTAAGGCAACTCCAGCCGAGGGAAGTTTCCCTTCTCACCCTTCCATTGAGCATGGATTCAACATAAAGACGAAGACCTGTGTTCACTCTACAGGTCATCACCGACAACAGATCCATCCGGTAGCCAAAGACTAACCGGACAGCAGCAAAAAGCATGCCGCGGTAGAAGCGGTCTACGGCGCTCGCTCCGGGTACGACGAAGCGTCGGAGCCAATATGTCAGGAAACCCGCCAGCTGGGCTTCCCTTGACATGGGCCTGTAGCCCATTCTCATAAAACTCTCAACAAAATCTTCGATCTTGAGTGGAGGGTATTGAAGTTCGTCATTAACTTTGATGTCCATTTTCTTGTTTTTTTCCATCAATCTTATCACTTCACCGTGGCTGAGGGGTTGGAAGAAGGTCGGGTTGCACGTATCATGATCCTTAGTCTTTTTCTCAGTGATATGATTAAGAAAAAGATAGGGCAACCACTTTGATGAATAAAGGTGCCGGAAGAACCGCTCTTATAGTACATGGAGCAAATTTTGTAGTGGCACAGTAGTTCTTCGAAAACGGCCACCATCTCTGCATTCTCTCCATGAAGTCGGTCTAACTCGTCGTTTGTTGGAACATATTCCTCATAAGGAAAGTCTCCCATTGGTAAGCACGAGACGTATTTTATCTCATAAAGGGCTAATCCAATTTCCCCGCAGGGTGTCATGAATGTCCCTGTCCTATAATTGTACCTCTCTGCCAAGGCCAGAAACAGATGAGGGTTATGGAGGAATCCATATACGGTAGCATATACCGCCTGATATAGCTCGATCTCTTTGAGCTTATCTTCGAACTGAACCAATATCTAATTGGCTATGCAGTTCCACCTTTTGTTGTCTGGGTTCACCAGACCTGTCAATCGAATGTCCTGATCCGGGTATCTGCCCTTAACCGTTGCATATTTATTAGCAAAAATCGGTATCCTCACCGGTAGCCGCAAGGAAGAGTTCTCTGGAGGGATGCAGCCAGGCTTCAATCCTCTGAGCAAAGTGCTATGACGCTCAGAGGAGCTATAGAACATATCCTTGTTGTTTGGTCCTTTCTTTACACAAATATTCCCTGTCCTTGCTTGCTGGAGGGGGATAACATCCCAATCCATCCTCCTGGGATGGCTTGCATGGGCATAGCGGGCTAGAGGGAGGCATCTGGCAATGTTCGATAACAGGATTATTTTCTCTTTCCTTTAGAAAATTCTCTTCTCAACACGGGATCTCGGCTGAGAACTCTTGTCAATAGCTTCGCCAAATAAGAACAGGGGTTTCTTATGAGTAATAGCATCGGCAGTCTGCAGAGGCTGCCCATTCATCAGACTCAATAGAGTTTCATTGTCCTGTGCTACCAAGATGGCTTGACGGGAGGATGGCAGAGCATATTGGGAAAATAGTACATGGGACAAATCTTTCTTAAATTCTGGTTCAACAAGGGTCCCTGTAAAGATTTTATACTCTGGGTCCTCTCTGATGTTAACTTTATCAAGCAGAAAGACAGAATTCTGTACAAGTAAAAGCAAAGATTCTGTCCAAAAAATCAGCAAATTGCACAAGCATCAAATTGCGATGTCTGTAAAGCATCAGATTGCGCAACAATAGCTTCTATGCGCAAACTGTCCAGTTGTGCCAACTCATCCACTTGTGCAAGCCATCAGATTGTGCTGAATAATTTATGCAAAGTATCAGTTTGTGTTGGACAGCCTTGCGCAAATTAGCAGATTGTGCTGACTTTTGCCAGCGCGTTCTAACCGATTGTGCAAGAAAATAGTCTTCATAAAAATGAAAACTATTAGATTTGTGCAACCAAAACCCTAAACAGGGCGGCGCAGTATAACCAAATCTCTAAAAAGAGATAGGTTTAGGGATTCAATCATGTCGAAGAACCCTAAAAAGGGTTTTCGATCGAGTAACTACCTTGCAATGCTCGGTGACCAACTTCATGTCGTAAAATATGCGGCACAGCATGAGTCGAAGACTCGACGGGGGCTTTGCCCTTGTCGGCGGTGGAACGCTTCGGAGCCATTTGAAGTCGACGGAGAAGAAGGAAGAAAGTCGGAGTAGGCTCGGGAATTTTTCTCTCTTAAGCAAAGTGAAAGCAAGTAAAGAATAACAAGAAGAACAAAGAGAACTATTTATAGTTTTTCGAGAGCAACAGTCGCCTTAGATTGTGCCGAAGAAATGGGAGCTGACTCCTCCAATTGTGCAGACAAGTCTTTACTTGCGCAACTTAATTTTTTAAATCAAAATTCAAAGTATTTCGAAGCTTTGACTATCTTCAAACTTCAAAAACATTGAAGGAGGTCTTGTAGGTCCTAAAAATCAAGTTGCACCTATCAAAGAAGTCATGAAAATCAAATTGGGCATCCTTTAAGTGAACTGCACAGGAGACAGATTGTGCAACAACTCGATTGTGCAGGCTGAACTGCGCACTCATTCAAGTGCACAAGCTGACGTGGCCTCGTCATTATTACCTGACAGAGAATCAGATCTTCTGACAACTGACAGCACAGAGAACGAAGAAACTGTTCGTTTATCGTACAGCACAGCGTTCGAGGACAGTTGTACATGTAGTACAATTGGCCAGACTCTTTGCAGCGCGGTCCATCCCAGCACAATTTGAAGCCAGCACAATTCAGGTGGCGTACTCTATCAACTGACAAAGTATACATGGCCTTCATGCCATCAATGACTCACTACGTGGTAACCGTCTGTACACGATTATGCACATTTCAATCAAATAATGCCATGTGTCCAATACAGTTGGCCCACGATCAAATAACTGCCAGCGCAGTCTGATGTCTGCGCGGTCCAATGCATGCGCAATCCATCTTGCGTAATCCAGAATAACTAAAAAGTAGTTATTTCTAGAACTCTATAAATAGAGTTTCAAGTCCATCCTAGAGGAGATCACACATATACATCAGAAATCATCACCAGAGATCAGGAGTTCTTGCCAATGTGCTGCTGCAATATTCAGAGGCTACCATCTTCAAAGTTTACATCGTCCAAGGGATAAAGCGATCGTCATTCCGATCAGATTCCTATAGTTGTACTTTCCCAGAATTCTTGTAATCTTCTTACAAAGTTTGTTGAAATAAAGATCAACTTTTGCTTTTGTAAACATCTATCAAAGTGCTTACATGCTTCTCTATCCGATGGATGATCCAAAACTCCATCGATCTATTCCCGCCTTGCCAACTCATGTTCTCGGCAGTCTCCTTCACCATAAACAACCTTTACAATCACGACGTCAAAGGCAAGAGTGCATCGAATCGGTCGGCTTCCTTGTACCGGGAGTCCTATATGAACTTGTTGCCTCGTAGCGATCAGCACCACAAAATCTGCATGTATTTTTATTCTTGTCGTCTTTGTAGTACAACATGCACCCGTTGTAACATGCATCAATTTTCTTATATCCTATCCAGAGAGATCTCACCATCCTCTTAGACCGGTAAAAGTCTGTAGGTAACTTTGCACCCTCCGACAAGATCTCTATAATCAACTCGATGATTCGATTATAGTATTCTTGAGATATATTAAAATTAGACTTGATGCTCAGTAGTATTGTAACCACCACCAAAGGTGAGTGATCCTCACATCCAGGATACAAAGGACTCCTTACATTCTCCAGCAACTCCATGAACTTTGCAGCATCGGCATTCGGTGCCTCCTCAGACGCATCATGATTGTCCGAATCGAAACTAGGCCCTACAGTGTCAAAAACCATGTTCACCCACCGTACGTCATAACCAGCGTGGTCATGGACATCCATATACGATAAATTAGGCTCCAGCTCCGATGCTAAAGACACAAGTTCTCCATATGAGGTCCACTGATAGTAATTTGGCATGAAATCTCTCGAGTACAAATGATATGTCACATCTATTTATGGATGATATTTCATGTTGCGACATCTCACACATGGATACTTAATTTTGGTACAGTCCATGTACTGAGGGAACACCTTGGCGAACTGCAGAAACTACTCTATCCCATGTATAAATTCATCCCATATGTCGCACATGTCATCAGGATAATGATTGTACATCCACGAACAATGTCACATATAGTAATTCATATCCATTAGACTATAATTTTGTAAAAATGGATACATATTATTCGAGTATATTCTAAATAGATGCATAGACACATGAGTATTAAATGAGTGTCGTCACGTGTTCAACAAGAAGGCCCCCTCTCTGGCCCCCCTCTACTTTCTTGCTTCTCATTCGACTCTCTCAGCCTCCTATTCTGTATCATATGATATCCACCTCAACCAAAGCCTAGAGAAGTTTGAAAATATTAGTAATAACTAAGGTTTACAATATCAGTATCGGTATCAGAAGTAAAAAAGTTTTTGATTGGTGGTAGGACGAGCCAGAATCCTTTGACGGAGGATTCTTTGAGGGAGAATCCTCGCTCACACTGCCACTAATCCTTTGACAGAGAATCCTCCGTTAAAGGATTCTAGCTCGCCCTACCACTAATCGAAAACTTTTTACTTTTAACACCGATATCGATACTATGAACCTTGGTTAATATTAATATTTTTATAATTTTTTAGGCTTTGGTTTAGGTGGATATCATATGATGTAGAATATGAGGCCACATGACCCGAATAAGAAGAAGGTGAGTAGGGAGGATACACTCTATATACTTTCAATTAAACCCCAAACTTACCTTGATAATTACCCAATTTATAAAATATCTTATATACTACTAGGATACTCACTCTATACACTCTAGGTACTACGATATTCACTCTAGGTACTCACTCTATACACTCTAGGATACTTACTCTATACACTCTAGGTACTACGATATACTACTAGGATACTCACTCTATACAGTCTTACTTACTTATGCAAGCCTTTTGAGGGAATCAGCGTTATACTAGATTTTCAAAAAAATCTAGAACTCTGATAGTCCCAAAATGCTTGGCATAAGTAAATTTAATTTTCAGAGAAGGGCATACATGGATACTTGATTTCAGGCTAACACGGACACTTAACATAATAAACATGCGAAAACGGATCGGTATCGAATCGGGACATACGAAATCGTATGGATATCGACCGTATAGGCTTTTCCCAAATCAACCATTGCATAAAGAACATAGGACACAACAAATCTACTGTCCTAGTTAAACCACTATCCTGTGCACTCCCTTATGCACAGGTCACTGCTTCCGTTGCTTCCTATACTGGCACTCCCTTGTGAATTGGTTCACAACTCTCAGGTTTGGGGGGACTGATGCAAAGGATTAGTCCCAAAGTCTAAACTTTTCCCCAAGTTATTCCTCTCCTATACAATACCTCATATTGTATAATACATATATAGGATACCATACTATATATGGGATACACTACTATTAAGACATATATATACTCTCATATGGATATACAGTCCCCAACTCCAACCTATACCAGTCCACATCTTCCTATTATCTGATTTTCTCCCTTTATTCATATGTGATAGTAGCTTCATATGATGTACTTATACATAACAGGGTCTAAACCTAGCTAGATATACCTCTATATATACATAAATGAATATTCACATATACATATATAAAACTATATAAAACTATATATATATCTTCACTTATATATACCTATATATATAAGGGAGATAGGGTTGTGTCGTGTCAGTGTGTGTGTCTGTGTGTCTGTATCAGTGTGTGTGTCATGTCAGCATGTGTGTGTCGTGTCTATGTCAGTGTGTGTCTGTGTTAGCGTGTGTGTGTCTCGTGTCTGTATGTTTGTGTCAATGTGTCTGTGTCGCATCAGGAAAAGGGATATAGGGTTAGGGTTTACCTGCCTTAGTAGTGGTCGGGTCGGGGTTGCTGAGGCAGGAGCAGCGGCGACGAAGATGTCGGCGGTGGAGGACTGGAGCAGCGTCAGAGGGGAAGGTGGTCGCCGGAGAGAGGTGATCGCCCGGGGGAGGGGGTTGCCGGAGACGAGAGGGGGAGGGGAAGAGAAATTTTGAGGAGAGCGGGAGAATAAAAAGTTTGGGAGAAAATAATAAAAAGTCGATCGGCCAGCAAACCTATATGAAATAATTTAGCGACATCGAAAATAGACGTCGCTAAACGTCGCTGTCCACTAAAATACTGGTGACATTCTAATAAATGATTCGCTGGACGTCGCTGATTAAAACAAAATAGCGACATTCTCCGACTATACTACGATGTTTCCTTTCCAAACTATAATGCATGTCGCTAACTGTCACTAAAAGTCACTGATAGTGACGTTTAGCGACGTCATCTGTATTCGTCGCTAAATACGACAAAAATAGTAATATTTTAAAATGACGTCGCTAATGTTGTCGCCAATATGACTTATTCTGGTAGTGTGTTAGTGCTAGATGTGTGTGACTTCTTGTATAATCTTAACATGAATGCATGACTCCTAGCAGTTCTAGTAGTGTTAGTCGTGTTGTGTTTGTGTTTAGCCTTGTGATTTGTGTTCACTTGAGTTACTAGCTTGACTACATGTTTATCCAA